>JASFDD010000120.1:0-58950 GCA_036937055.1 Nidula microcarpa | reverse complement strand
ATTGTGAGTTTTAATCCTACTATTGAGCATTCCATCCTACTATTGTGAGTTTTAATCCTACTATTGAGCATTCCATCCTACTATTGTGAGTTTTAATCCTACTATTGAGCATTCCATCCTACTATTGTGAGTTTTAATCCTACTATTGAGCATTCCATCTTACTATTGAGTCCTTTATATTCTAATCCCACAATCCTATTACTACTAATCTTGTTGTCACTCCATTCCTGCAGTAGTTGTTGAGAACAATGGGAATTGGCATTTGCTGTTACATTCAGCAGTGGATGAGTCATGACTGTATCACTTGGTGGGAAAGCTGGGTATGGTCTGAGTATATATGAGAGTAGTGGGAATGGGATTATAGTATAAATACATAGATAGTGGGTGACTTTCCATAATGTCTGAATTGGGTTACAGATTCAGATTTCCTTTTCAGAGTCAAAATGCCAAAGAGCTGACATCAGGTGTGTTGATTGGTCAGCATTTTCAACTCTGAACATTCAACAAGACCTCATTTAGCACACATCAAAACCCATCATAATAATAAAACCCTGGTCACTTTGTCTTTTGTAGAGATGTTGCTACTGTTTTCTGATTCTTGGATTTGGGAGGAGCTCATTCCAAACAAGATAAAGTTGTTGTCAACATCCTGATCTCTGTTTTCAATAATCTTCTGTACCAAGGTAGACTAATGCCCCTGCCAGCACAGCAACACAAACTCTCTCTTTGTCTTCATTGGGGTCTTATTCCTCTTCTTGTGCAAGCAAGTGCAATGTGAGCAGATTGTTATCCATCATGTATATGTAGGGCACAACAAGCACACATATCTTATCAATAATGCAATTCCTGCATAATTTGGTGTCTTATGTTGAGTTTAGCTTTATTTCAAAATCTGAAAAATGTGTTATGGTTTGATAAAAATCCTGCTTCAGATTCAAAATATGGAAGATTCCAATGAAAGTAGCTCTGGAAGAACATCTGGACTTCCAGATTGTTATGGAAAGTCATCCAGTGGTATTGTACTCAGATATTAGGATTGACTTATGGTAGTGGGTTTGGCAGGGTGGTGTGTTTCAACTGCATTATAACTCCGCAAAAGCTTCGGCTTCATAGTGCCGGCTCACCCTTTACTGAGTACTAAACCCCATTTCTCATCATAAAGGCATGCGCACCGTCGATCTGAAAATGCAAGCAAGCGAAAACAAAGGTTGTCGATACCCAGTCAGTCAAGAAAAGAAGACAACCTTGAGGGACAGGTGGTTTTACGAGGGTGAAGTGATGGAGGCCACTTCTTAGGTACCTACTTGTGCTGTTGAATAGATCATTAATTTACTTGATCAATTTTTGGACGGACTGTCACTGTTTCAAGTATCTTCTCTCCTAAGGTAGGTATCTAGTGATCTGAAGGACAAATATAGGTGTGTCATCAACAAATAGTCTTATATTGGAACAATATCTTAAAATGCTGCTTCAGTGGCATTCCAGCAGCCACACCTTCGGCATAAAATGGCACTTCAGCCATCCCATCAACTAAAACTTCAATCCCACTAACAAAGACTTTTATCCCACTAATAGCTAATTGTATCACACTAATTGGAGCTCCCATCCCACTTTTTGTTGCTATGGCCCAATCCTATTCCCACTCTTCTCATCATCGCTCGTATGGTCTTGTTTATGTTCGGATTTTTTCTATACACATATTATATAGTACATTCCCATCTCATACTTTTACCAACCCATTACCATAAGACAAAGCTCCCCTCCAAGCGATACGAGAGGGTGGTTCTGGAAGCCTGGGCTATATCTGGAACACTAATCTGTGACAGCATGGTGGCATAATCTAATCAGAGAAGCGTTCTGAGGTGAAATATAAAATGATGCTAAATTCGAAGTCAATGTCAAATTCTCATTGATTCCATATAATACTGGGACATCGTAAGTTGAACACAGCATCGGAATCAGGAAAAATAAATAATACTGAAACTCTCTTGAACGGGCGAAAAAAAATGGAGTTTATGTATCGATACAACTTCCAGTATATCAGAAGCTCGGATCATAATCAATCGACAACTTCTTTCTCAAATTATAAGGACTGGTGGTCTAGGTGATCTAATATTTATGGAGAAAAGTAATTTTGATTTGTATAATCAAAATTCAAAGGTGTTAGTTTCGGGATGGTGACATATCCGCCCTTCTTATTGGTGTTCTGTGCTTAAGAGTAGGGCGTAATCTTGAGGACCACGCGACTTTCACCTTGATAAATCTGTCGAGTATAATATCAGCATACAATTAGATCATTTACTTTGAAGGCGAAATATGCCTACCTGTGAATCTCCGAGGGTAGCGCGATAAGCCTTACGGAAGGTCTTCCAGGGTTCAGATTGCGAATAACTGACAGTTGCAGCAGATCGTCAATCAAGAGAACATGAAAGTAAAAATAAGGAGACATACGCGTGGAGACCAACATCATCTCCCTCGTCGACAAGCGACTTTAAGCTCGAAACGAAATCGTTCCAGAGCGTTTCGCCATTGTCGATGTTGGGGACGCCTCGTTTCAACACAGGGTGCTCATACCTCAGTATCCTCTTCGCACGTCCCACCCAGGGTTGTTCGCCATCTTGTGGAATTGAAGCAACATTCACAGCTGGGTCCTCGTCGCAGAGAATGCGCTGAATTTCGTCCTCATCCTTCTTAGAAAGCGCTTCGTAAAGTGGCTCTCGGATAGCGGCTTCATCTTCAGTGAGAGAGCCTTCGAAGTGCATCTGATCAAGGCGAGCAAGTAGGTGCACACCACGTCCACGGACGGAGTTGGCAGCATTGTCACGAGCGACAGTAATTTTATCGATGTGCTCTTCGGTGTATGGGCCATGCATACCTGCACTGAGTTAATAAATTAATCCGGCAGAGACATGAGCAGATCTTACCCGAAACGTGATCCATATAGCGCAAGATCTGAGCACCACCGATACCAATCCCGTCGACACCAGAGAGAACGGCATCCTGAATGTTGTGGAATTTAAATCCAGCTGACATGTAGGTGGTCAGTCCAACCGAGTGGGCCCGGTGAACAAGCTCCAGGGCATTCTTGAACTCAAGTTGCAAGATGATGCCTAAAATAACTAGTGAGAAGAAGCGCGATGCATTTTGGGGAAAGACGAACACTGGGAAGGATAGCTATCAGCTGCACCATCCCAAGTAACCTTATCGAAGTGGCCCATGGCGGCAAGCTCGATACCACGTCGACCAATGTCCATTTGATCAGTAAGGACACGAGGTGTGCCATCCTCATGGGGGTTAAGATCATCGACAATGGGGTGGTTAAGGTTGAAAGCAGCCGAACTATGAGTTATAAATATCAACATAAACGGATTGTGATGAGTGGCAAGCAAATTTGACTCACAAGTATTGTCTATGGTTGCGCAGCGCATGGCCAGCCAAACCACGCATGTAAGCCACCATTTGGGAAGTTTTGAGACCATCCATAGCGACTTTGCATTCAGCAGCTCCAAGCTGATATGCACCAGTAGCAGCTGCGGAGGTAGTGTTGACGACCTTGATGAAGTCATGGCCGAATTCTCCACTGTCCTTGAGGGCACGTCCAACGAAGTAGGTATTCGGAGCTTCGCTTCCGGTGTGGAGGCGGGTACGAGCAAAATCGACGATGGAGGGAATGCGATAGGATTCGATGGACTCGCGAGTAAGATTCTGGGGACGTTCGAGATCTATGAGGACGAAAGATTAGAATAGAGCTCAATAATTGCGTCAATTATGCAACACATACGCTCAACGTGAACAATTGCACCACGCATCCAACGAGTCTTGCGAGTAGTACCGAAGACATGGCCATCACCAGGATCCGTCAAACTGACATAGGTCTGAGTATCGCGTCTGAACCCAACGGTCCCGATGAACCGAGCCTCAAGGGGGTTGAAAGGGTTCTGGCCTTGTTGAAGAAGGTGATACGAGATGTGGAAGGCCTGAAAAAAAGCATAAGAGGTAAGGTCACATATACTTTTAAAAAGTTACTTACGATGAAGTCAACGAATGATGGGTCGCGACGCTCCTGACGAAGTGCATCGGCGATCTTCACGGTCGCCTTCAGGAAGTCATCCCCGAACTCCACCGGCCAGCTGACGACGAGGCGCTCGGGATGATGCGCGATTCTGAAGAAGAAATAGGAAGTCGGCGTCTGGACCTTGCGCATATTTTCCGTCAAGATGCTAAAGGGAGTGAGCTGGGCCTGAATGATTTGATTTGCTTCCATGAGATTGATCTTTCCGCTGAGTCCCATAGGAGGGGTGGAGGCGGGAGAAGCATTGGATGACAACGGGGTGTAATCCCGACCACCTAGTGCATCAAGGGCTCTAGAATGGAGAGTCGAGACCTCATCCAGACAGGTAATGGTCTGAGTGATGGTCTTGGCAGCCAAAAGACGAGCAACAGTAGTCTTTGCAGTGGCGCGCAGGAATTCGTGCTTAGGATCGCTAAAGATTTCATCGATGATTTGGTTCAGGGAATCCTCAAGTTCGTCATCCGACACGCGAGAAACTGGAGGAACTGGTCACTAAAAGCATGGAAATAAAGCATATAGGAAACATACAGTACGGAAGCTGCTGGTTGCGGTCGAACTTGGTGCCACCATAGTACGCCACCTTCCATTCTATAATGGAACAGGTCAGCCTAAGTAGAATAATGGGACAATAAAAAGGATTACTCACTAGCAATACGGAGAAGGAAGAGTATATCCTGAACGGCGACCAACGAGACGTTCCGGAAATTACCACCGTGAAGCTGGTATTCGTACTTGGACATATCTCTGGGCATCGCCACAGGTGTCGATTGCGTACTATAGTGCTGCATGACAACCGTAGGATGAAAGAAGAAAGAGGATTGAGGGTTGAATTTCTAGGATCATCCTAAGCTGTCTTTTAAACTTTTGGAAGGTCGAGCGGTGTAAGTTCCCTATTAGAAACATCCGAGACCAGAGTCAGGGACGATCCAGTCGTTTTTTTATCGGCTAAGGTTGGTTGAAGATCAATAACAGGGCTGGCCGAGATATAATCAAAGACTGTGGTATCCTGTAGGGAACTACCGCGGACAAATGCCAGATTTGCGCCTTGCAGGTGCGGGAGCACCTTTGGAACACCCAGGTAATGATGACAGTCACAGAAGCAGAGTAGGCATGTCATCGAAAAAGGGACCAGAGTGTGCAATCACCGCCATGGGGCACGGTCAGGGAGGGCTTGTCATGCAGTTTAAGCTCAGAGCTTCAAATATCAGATGGTGCATTCTGCTAGATCCTGGGCTTTCTGCAGAGGGCTGTATCAGATAAGTATCGGAAACTGATAGATGAATTGGTGGCAGAGGACGAAGTTTTGCTAGGTGTGGCGCAAGCGGAATTCGGCTTGAACCTGGCTTCCAGCATTTTGCCGGTGCCGCGGCGCCGGTTAGTAGGGCTTAGGAGCCTGCATAGCAGGGAAGCATTAATCACGAATCGATTCAAAGTATAGTAATCTGTCGAACAATTGAAAGGCCAACGTTCGAACTTCATGGGTTTTTGAGAGGTCACAAGACGACCGGTTTATGAGAAGCACGTCTGATGATTATTTTATCCTTCTACTATACTCGCCGTGGATGTACCACGAAATGACCGAGGTGAACTTGGGCTTGTTGAATGTTCATGCCCTTCAAAAGCTTTCCAGGAGGAGTACCCGTTGCATAGTATTCATACCTTTACCACGAATGTTTACAGGTTGATCCACTTGGAAGAAACAAAGCGATCCTACAACAATCTGTTTCCGTCTGGTGTAAAACATGATGAGAATTGTATGAGAACGAAGAAAAGAAATATAAACAAAAGCAAGAAACTTAAACAGTGATAGCGATAGCGAGTAACGACAGGCAAGGAACCCAGGAGAGAAATGGTCGTGATGATAGAATAGCATGGATGATGGGTGGTATATCCGAACGTACATACACCGTACGCCAGGTTGTATGTAGGAGAGAATGCAGAAACGGTCGTGTCATGAGATGATATGATGTCGAATGAGCTATGCGGATGATGTATCTGGATGAGTAAGATGGTCATCAAAATGCGAAGAGAGAGGAAAAGATAGGGAAGTCCGACTGTATACTCCAGGTAAAAGATGAAATGAAGAGGAAAAGAAGAATTGCGGCGGAAGATGTCCGCATATAGAAAAACTTCTGGGATGGCAATAGAGGAAGGGTCATCACTACCGATGATGTATCAGGTGCGAACTAGTTGTGAACATAGCCGACGGCGGTGAAGGCGAAGAGACCAAGGGAAAGGATGGATGAGCGACACGCTCAAGCAGCCTCTGCCCGCCTCAAATCGCCCATCGTGATATTCACCCCCCGGCAATCTTCTAACCAAACTCCTCTCTCTCTACACCGTTCTAGGACCCTCCGCCAAAACCGCAGAAGCATCTTTCCCCTAGCTTTCGCCTTCTGATCTGCCTCTTCCTCCTCCCGTCTCCGCCTTCTGGCCTCCTTATCTTCCCGGCCCAGAGCGCCGATCATCGATGCCAGATGGGGGCCCGAACCTTGTGGCGAGGGAGAGTGCGAAGAGCTGAAGGGGGAAACAGTGGATGGAACCACCGCGAGCTCCCCATCCGGGCTAGCCCATACTCGGCCCTTCCGGCGCATGATGTCACTCCCCCAGCTCATGTCCCTGACGTACAGCAGGCTGGGGAACGCCTCCTTCCGGAGCAAGCTGCCCATTTGCTCTTCAAGCATGAAGAACGCGTCGTCCTCCTGCTCCTCCCCAACGCCGCCCTCGCGCAGGCGGTCCTGCGAGAGACGCAGATCGTCCAGCAGGCGCTTCTCCATGTCGCGCACGCCGATGAACTCGAGGCGCTCGTGCGCGGGGAGCAGCACGTGCGGCGCAATCCAGTCAGGACTCTGCCAGTTCCACTCGGCGTCGGCGCTGCAGATGAACTCGCGCAGGTTTGGGCACCATTCACTGAGCGGGATTTGGCCTGTCCCGGCTGCCGCGGGAGCAGTGAGGTTGTGCTCCTCGATGGCGCCGCTGGAGTGCCCAAGCTCGAGCTGCGTGAGCTTGGGCCCATGTACGAGGAAGAAGGCGGCGAAGCCCGAGTTAGCGTAGCTGAAGTCGGCGGAGAGGACGGAAAGGTTCTGCAGACGGGGCATGGACCACGTTGAAAGGACGAAGAAGGTCGCGTTGTCCAGCGTCACCTTCAATGAGCGCAGTGCGGGCAACGTGAGGTTGTTAGACGTGAGGAACTCCGCCGTCAGCGCCGCAGATGACCCTGAAGTCGTGCTACTCGCAGATGACGATGGCGTGGGCACCAGGAACGGGGAGTGGAGATGCCGAGAGCAGAAATTGAGCTCGAGGAATTCCAAATGCGCTGCAGTGGTGTACAGCATGGGGCTCACGACGCGCACGTAGAAGCTCACACCGCCATCGTAATCCTCCGCGTCGTACTCGTAGTTCGTCCAGCTCAGGCGGCGCAGCCTATTCCCAGGATGGGCAAGGGCGCCGAGCATCTGCTCGGGACTCACATGCAGCTGCGACGTCGGCGGCAGCCGGCGGATGGAGCGGTAGTCCGAGTACACCGTCAGCCGCGGGGCATGGTCGAGGATCACCCGTAAATCAGACGGGCAGCAGCGTTCCATCGTCGGTGTCTCTATATGCAACCGGCGCATGAACCGCCCAGGACTGCGCTCCTTGCCCTCCTCCCACCCCTGCGCCTCCCCGGCGACCTTCTCCTTCTCAAAGCCCCGCAGGACGCCTGCCAGGCGCCCCGCCTGGCCCATTCGACTGATCCACACGTTCTCGTAGAGCACCTCCTCCCCAACGGCGTTCCACGCACGGCACACAAGGCGTAGGCTTGCCTTGAAACGCATCGCAGCACTGTACACCGCGAGGCGTTCGGAGAGGTGGGAGTGGCTGTGAGGGAAACGGAGGAAAGAGACGGGCTCGTCGGGGTCGGAACATGGCTCGCAGACGGGGTAGGGGTCGGTGTCGCTGCGTGGGCCGGTGGGGCAGGCAGGGAGGGTGGAGATGATGGCGGCGTGGCGGAGGATGAGGACCCATAGTTCTGGTGGGAGGTAGGGGAGGGCGTTGGATTGTGCGTAGGCGGAAGATGAGAGGGATCTTGTTGACCTAGAAGGGGAAGGCGGTGATTAGTTCCATTTCAGGTAAAAGGGAGTAGTGAAAAAGAATGAAAGAGATGAAAAATAAAGTAATAATGCAAAGAAACAAGGAAAGCCTAGAGCAAGAGCAAGAAAGAAAACCGCAACGACGAAACAACGTGAAAATCCCCCCTCCTCCCCCTATCCGCCACGCGATCCCCCTCCCCCCTAACTGCCACCTCAAGTTCAACATGATGAACACCAGAACCGCGGCACAAACCCTAACCCGACTCCGGTACCTCGACTCGCGAACTACCCAAGCAAGCGCATGTCGGCAGGTGCCTGAGCGAGAGGCACCAGGGTCCGATAGGGCGATCATCGCACGCGCTATCGGCGCCGGAGGCGGGTGGGTGGGCCGTTCATCGGTGCACGTTCGAACGGAAGGGGGAGGAGCAGAGCGTAGCACGCATCCTGACCCGGGGTAGGAAGCGCCGAAGAAGCAAGAAGCATGTACCCCCGACGACGTCACTAGCCAACTTCTGTCCGTGTCCCGGATCCAACGGGGAGTCATAATTCAGATATTCAGCAAGAAGGACCAAGGAAGGGTGCATCCGCATCGGCAGACCCCACCTCCCCGATCCGGACTTCAAACTCGGAGCTTGGAGTTGTGGAGCGTACACCGGATTTAATGACGGGACGGGAGTTGGTCGTGGATGAAGTTGACGTGGGCGTGGATGGAAGTGAAGTTAGAAGGAGGACGCGGTCACGCGAGGGAATGGGACGCGTTGGTGGATGCGAGATTGAATGCCACGAGAAGAGAGTGCTGCGTCCTCGAGGCTGGTTGTATGCAGTTGACCAGTCGTGTCGTAACTGCATCAACAGTAAAGAGAAGAGTGCACGCCACATCGTACACGCCCACTCGGTGTTTGCACCCCCGTCGACACCATCCCGTCCACCAGTGGCACCATCCCATGTGGGAAGAAAGTCCACGCAGGGGAGAAGACGTCCTTCCCGCCGTCCCTGGAGAACGCCGCCTTAGCTCCGTCCACCTGAAGAATACCGCCTGAGCTCGATGCATGACCTAGACTCATGAAGAAGCCGAATTTGCTACACGCCACCCCGCTGGTTGAGGATGATCACGACACCTCGACCACGAAGAGCCCGCCTTCCAACCACGAAGAAATGAAAGAAGTGCGACGAATCGTCCCCTCTCATCAACGGAATAACCGCCCCCTCGTGCTCACGGAGAACCGCTCACGGAAGAAGAACGGTAATGCATCCTTCGGGGCCGTACCATCAGAATGGCTGGGCAGTGAAGTCATTGTCATCGCAAGGGGTGCTGGTGGATGCTGGTGGTGCTGATGGGTCGCGATAAGCTGCACCCACGATGGTCAAGATGACGGGGCGACCAAAGGAGATAACGCATGAGGATGGGCGAAGAGATGCTGCGCTGGTGCTGGTAGATAGCAAGACGCTGCATTCCTGTGTTCATGCCTAGTCCCAGTAGCAAAAGATAGCTATTGCTGGCAACGTTGCTCTTGCCGGCGGTGAGCGAGAACCCAACGCGCGGGACGCAATATCGACAACGGTGCAGTCAGCCAACGGTGCTGGAGACAATAACGCGCACCGCCGCACTCATGACACGCCGTGGACACCGGACCAGCCAGCGCACACACATCACACCCGTGGGTGTTGACGGGCGTGCACACCATCATTTGGATAGACGGAGAACCGATGATGTCCTACGAGCATGATGATGTTATTGTTGTGTGAGGATGATGTTGTTGTACGGGATGATCGATGATCACACTGCCAGTGATGAGGGAACTGGGGGGTGCCGAAGGGGCGGAGAAATGTCGGCGAAAGTGTTCTGGATGGCTCCCATGGGTGAATGGGTAGCTGGCGCCCATGAGCCACAGCCGTTGGCGGGTGGACTGACTGGTTAGCATCGGAGGTGAGCAAGCGAGGTGTATGGGAGGCGAAAAGAGGTCGAGTTGCGTCGAGGTCCCCGGTATTCTTCATCAGCCTTCTCAGCATTGCCTTTCCCATCACTCCCATCTCAATCACCACTCCCACCGCCAACGTCACCGCCCATCCAAATCCTCAATCCCTTCAACTTGCAGGCACACATTGCCAAGCCCAAGCCGCCTTGGCAATCCCTAAACATCCTGGTCGCTTCCCGACGACGACGACGAGTACCACCACAACGACTGCACTAGCCAGCAGCCATCCTGTTTCCTGAACATTGCCCCCTGTCCGGAAGCGTGCCCCTATTTCCCTTCTTGTGCGCAGCTCGTAGTCCACGGCGGGACCTCGGGGCCCGGACGGACGTGCGTGGGATGCCGGGTATAGGAGGGCGAAGCGTGGGCACGGACGGCGAGGAACATGGTACCAAGGATGGAGGGTGTGGACGGGATGGGGAGGGAAGGGGAGAGAAAGTAGGAAGAGTCCAGAAACACGAAAGGGTTAAAGAGAGAAGTGTGAAGGGTGTGCAAAAGGAGAAACGCAGAAACGGGTTAAGGAACGTAGAAACGGGTCAAAGAACGCAGAAACGAAGTGACCAGAAGTAAGAGGTGAAGAAGCGAAGGGAGAAGAAAGTATAGGAGGAGAGAGAGGCTCACTTTTTCGGGCGCGGTAAGTATGTTGGTGTCCTGCAGTAAATGAGGTAGTATCAGCATCTGTGTACTTCCCGGGACGAATAATAGACACTAAAGAGCGGCAGGACGCGGGAAATGGAGCAGCCCAGATCCCCGTCGATGGTCGTCATGAACAGAATGAATGGTGCACCCAGGGCGGGAAGGGGGCGCGTACCTGGCTCCGAGCGACCCGGAGACAGGGTGAGAAGCAGGGAGTAAGGAAGAGGGACGGGAGGGGAGGAAAAGCAGCCCCACCCTAGTAGACGAAAAGCACCACTCACCGTATTGACTTTCCTATCCTTACGCTTGAGAGCATCCTTCGTAGGCGGGATACGCCCCCGTGCTGCTGCGGCTCGCCGGCGGATATGCACACCGTCGTGGTGGTGGTGGTGGTGCTGCTGCTACTGCTGTGGGTTCGTGTATTCTTCGTCAGAAAGTCCATGCTTGAATGGTTGTCGTGTCGTGTCTTCGTGTCGTGTTAGAACGGGGGTGGAGGTGTGGAGGTGGAGGTGGAGGTGTAAACGTGGATACGTCGGTGCGGGGCAGGGTGTCGGTCGGTCGGGTCGGGCTGGTGCTTGAAGGTCGTAGCAGGCGTATCGTCCAGTTCACCAGGGAAGACAGGGATTCGAGGAGGAGGAGGAAGAAGAGGAGGAGAGAAATACTACTTCCAACTTCAAGGTTCACAGCACAATTGAGGTCAGAGCAGCAGCACGTCAACAGACGAGCGAGTGAGAGTGAGAGAGGGAGGGAGAACAACAACAAACACCAATCGGGGGTGGGAGATCTAGATCTGTACACATATCGGAATGGACGATCGGGGGAGGGAAATCCGTAAGAGGGGGGGATAATAATTAATTTATCAGTTACGCTAATTATATTTTTGGTTTTGGTCTTTATTTTTACAAGGTAGGGGGGGTGGGGTTGCGTAGTATTTCGTCATGCTCTTGTTCCTGAATTTTTCCCTACGCCGATGGGCTTCGTCATCGTGCAGTGGAGAGAGAGCCTTCAAAGCTGACAGTGATTCGTACTGACTCTTTTTTTCGCCCAATCGGCCCCTCGGGCGACGTGAGCTTACCACCCTTCTGCGCAGAACCTTCAGCCCAGCACGATTGGCGGCGGCGGGACGCAGGCACTCCACGTGGCGGCGTGGAAGAGCCCGGACAAATCGGGCCTTGCGCAGGATGCGCGCACGACGCGCGGGGGATGCCGTTTGTCCTTTGTCTTCGAGTCAGCGCTCGCGTGTCTTCTTACCTACTCTGCTGGATGGATCATAGATGGATTCTCTGACGGACCATATACTGGCAGCTGAGCTCCCATACTGCGCATCGATGGACACTCCCGCTCGCTCATGAGTCACCGCCTCCGGCCGAACATAGCACCGAGCAGTGGGCGATCGACCTCGAGTGACTCTGCCAGGTGACTGCACGTTTTTCAATTTTGGCCACCCCCCCCAAGTTTTCGATGTCCAATTCCAAGTTTTTCCATTACAACCCCAACTTCCATGCCCCAACTTCCAAGTGGAACGTCGACTTTTCGACATAGAAAACGCCGGCGTTCCATGATCGACGGCATTCGTTCACCCCCGTTCCTCTCCGCCGGTGATCGACGTCCCGGGGCTCGAGGGGCGGCAAGCTTAGCTACGCGTACAAGTTCTGCCCGTTTTCCTTGCTTGCTTATGTCCTTCTTTGCTGCTAATACCAAGGTCCCCGTCTCCGAGTTCTGCCAAAGTCCCTCGTCGCCGAGTTCTGCCAGTGCCGTTTTTCCATTGTCAAGCTCCTTACTAATTGGCCTTCCAAGAAGCAGACACTGGACATCCTTATATCTCGCCCGCCGAGTCGGGGTCAACGTCATCCAGCCCCTACCGTCCGTCTTTCATCCAAGCTTTCTCTATACATCCGACGCTTAACAGCACGACTCCCATTTGATAATCCTTCAAATTCACTGTCGTCTACTGCTCGCTGAGTCGAGGGCCATTGCCATCCCGCCCTCTCTCTGTTCCCCGAAAAACAATTTACCCAGGGATCGATCACTCGCTACCTTGCTTGTCTTCTTCGTGACTCCCTCCGGTTGCGGACTCAAGCCGAAGCACCCCGCTCCTGGGCCCCGGCTCCTGCCCTCTCCCACCGATTGGCTACTGCTGTACATAAACATCTGGATTCTTACGCTCGGTCGTAAGTACTACGCATTAATCACCCATACTTACCGTGAATGCCCTCTCATCCCATCCCGTTTGATACCGTGTACGTACTGGCTGCGTCTTCCCCCGCCGGCCCTGTCGATCCCTCTCGCAAGCCGAATCGGAAGCACGCCTTTAAAATTATTCGAAGCGACCTTTCCTCCAGGGGTAGCGTAGTAACGCTGCGCTCTCGAGAACAAATGCACACAATCCCGTTCTAAATCCGATTTACTGGAGGTTAGCTAACGTTCCTGAGGGACTACATTAACGTTCTCGAGGCCTACGTTAGCAATGTCAATGTCTACGTTAACTCCCCTGTTAACAAACGTTACTTTTTCCCACCAACAACACTACCCCTACACGACGACGTTGGCGTTCCTGACTCCCGTTAACCTGCATCGCCGACGACGTCCCCTTGTCTGGATGGAACTTCGATGGAACGCTCCCCTTACATACCCGGAGCACCCGCCCTCGGTGTGCTTCTGATTCACGAATCAGCATTGGCAGATCATTTACATTGTCTATATCACATCACCCAACCTCTCGCTTTGACGCAGTATGTCATAATGGAGGTTCTTCGAAGGCGAATCAGAATCTGTCCCGTTTTTTCTAGTGAATCATCGAATCAGTACGGAATATCTTTCTGTTTGTGTAGCATGACGAAAGATAGGCAGAGCCATAATCCACGTACGACACCAGTGAAAATGGTAGCCGCTTCCCCTGGTGCTGGCTGTCGTTTCGGGAGCAACACTGACCGAGCTCCGAACTCCAACATTCGCTGTTCGACCAATAACTCTGTTTCGACCCAATCAGCATCATCCCCTCCATTCCCCGTCCATCTATCCCATCCATCCATCCCTGACTGATCGATGCAGGCTCTCTATCTGCTTCTTTGACGATCCGTCGCTGATGTGCGGCGGAAGCACCTCGGACCTCACGCGCACGAATCACCGTTCAGCGGGTCGGAAACTGTTCTGTTGTGCCCTCGCTCCCGAGTTCAATCCCACGCACACGCCCTTATCTTATCCTTTCCGTACGACCTCGTTCACGTCCAGAGATGAGGATGATTCTTTTTTATCTCAAGAGTTGGTCATCAGCGCATCTCGTCTGTATACCATCAGAAAGGCCGTCTTTTCGCCATTTGTTGCGAATTATTTTGTAGTGTCATCATTGGGGTGAAGCTCATATTCCTCGGTGATTTCGCCGTAAATTCAACTATGTCTTTACCATCTATATTCAAGTCTGAGGTCTTCATTATGATCTCTCCGTCATCATTGCTGTTAGGTCTTTTCCAAATCGTGGTCGCACGGCCAATCGCCGCCTTGCTGTTATCGTTGGCCTCTTATTCTCAGCATCGCGCATACTCTTGTCTCGGCATCAGCCTCCCCAATCCCACCACCACCGCGCGTGAGAATCATGTCCTATATTTTTTTAATTTGGACTCTCGAGTACATTGGCTATCTGGCCTATCAACTCCAGGGAATCGTTCGCTCATCCACCGGTGGTAGTTCAACCCGAGTCCAGAGAAGTATCCGTCTCGGGGTCGAATTTTCAGACCAACTTTCTGTGTATCCTCCTCCGAATTCGTTTTTGGATAGCAGCGAGCCTTATATTGTACGCTTATCTTCCCCCGCCCAAGTGCTCTGCCCTCCACCTCGAGATGATCATAGGACCCGGTCCATCTGCATTCTTCAGCTCCGCTATCCCATCTGGGAGGAAGTTCAAACACAGCTCAGCTGCTGAACCACAATCTGGATAATGTATCCCTCCTTTCGTTGCTCTTGCTGCATAAATAGGACGTCAGTTGTGAAGGCATGGTCGCCTGGCATATGACACACCCGCGCTTCAAGTTGGCTATCCGCTACTTTTTTGGGAGCCAGGCGCCTCCTATCCATTGACCGTTGTAAGTGGAGCTCGCGCGGCTCTTGGACATCACACCCACACATCTGCGCGTGGAGGATATACATCGCTGTTCCGTGCTTAGTGGAATAGATGCTGCGATGGGCAGATAAGGTGCATGCAGATTGTACTTGCTACAGTGCGTTGATCGTACAAGCACAACGAAGATGCTTCAGAACCTTGAAAACGCAATATGGATTCGTTTTCAACCCAGCTGTAGCCAGAAACCCTCCATCCTATTCAAGCTAATCCATTTGATATCGACTTTCTGCTGCCACGCATTCTCGAATTGAGAGGGGTAGTGCTAGGCATACAACACCCTTGGTAATCATCAGGGTCGCATGCCGATTCCTTTCCTTCGTAAACAGCCCAGAGCTTCTATTATCCGGGCGCACTCATTCTGCACTTACCGCTTAGCGGTACGCAAATTTCGCGCCGGCATGTTCCATATAATTTCGCCCCATGGGCATCGGCGATTTTTTTTATCAGTTCCCAGTTATGCTAATATTACATTATCTTTAGGAGCTGCGATTCGAGTTTTAGCTGGTCATCATCTTAACGTGTATATGTTCTCTAGTCCTTTGTGGTATCTCCCTCGAACTGGAACGAGCTGCACGATACGAGCTTAGAGCCCAGAATATGGAAAGAGATTAAAAGGTATGCCTTACGAACTTGGAATCCATAATTTCGGAATGTAAAACATATATCATCAATCACAGGACATAGTATATCGAACATGGAACATAGACTATGGAACATGGAGCATAGGCTCCCGAAGCTGGAAAACAGGGGAACGCCGATCACGACACTAATAGAACCCTCATGTTCGCTTCTTGCTCGACATGTCCATATTACCTATCGAAGCATGACCTTCCTCGACCGCGACGGAGGCGTCCTACTCCCGCCCCTCCCAGCGCTGGTACTGGTACAGATGCTCGCGAGTCGCTCAGGCTGCTGTCTCCAAAATTTCTCTTAGGCCACTTCCCATCCATCGACCTATCCACATAATCTAGCTTGGCGCTCACACTCAAGGAGATATGCTATGGCTCGAGCTCAAGCTCATGCCTCTCTCACATCACCCTACTCATTCACCAGTAATATCAGGTCGCGCTCATCATCATGATTATCACTTTTGCTTTGCGCGTGCACCAGATCCATGGTTATCATCCCCCCACAAGCTCATAACACCATCGTCATCATCATCATCAGTGTATGAGGCTATCCACTGATGTTCCTCGTCCGTCTTAAGCTTCCGCAACTCTGCTATGTATCTTCGCTCTACCCACCGGTGAATCATTTAGTTGCCGTCATTGCCACAGGTCAGCGAGCGCTGAGACCGGAAGGAAGCCGGGGCAAGCTCAGGAAGCACATGGGACTGTGGAGGGGCTCTAGGCCGGGAACTTCGAAGCCTCATCATTGCCTATTCCCGGTATCCTCCTTGCTTGCTAAGTCGTAATACAATTATAGAACGAAGGTTAGCTAAGGCCCATGTACCGCCCGTGCTAAGTCTAATTCGGTTTGCCATCTCTAGATGCTTTCAGTGCATGCCAGGAATAACTGTATGTATCACCGTTCAGTGTCTCTGCTAATAGTCCTCAGTAAGCATCCCTTCTCGCAGTAAGCATTAGCAGCAATACATGACGTACTTGAAACTTGCTTGCAATACGGCCTGTGGACGTTACTTGTTAGCTCTTTCAATGAGTCTCGTACCCTCGGTTTCTCCGGCTACTCAGAAACTGGGCTGAAGGTATGACACCAACGCCGCAACATGTGTACGCCGCAAAGTTCAATTGTTTATTGTCTTAGACTCTTCTCCCGTCCGTGGAACATACTCCGACTCCGAAATGCAATAACCAGGCTCGGGGACATTTCAAGGTTCAAGGGTAAGTACTAAACACTATTTTTTTTTTGCCATATCTAACACGACCATGATTTAGAGAGTAGAGGTCGTAACTCGATTGCGAATCCTTATCCACCCGTGCACCACAGAGTACCCTCTCCGGACCTCCACAAGTTCGGCATAAGGCAAGACTAGATAATTTAAAACTGCACCATTATATGCAATGGAGGCGATATACTGCATGTTCCACTGGACTTTCTCCGGTTCTTCTCCCGTAGACCGACTTGTTTTTCCAAAACTGCTTTCCATGGAGCTCACGTCTCAGTCTGCAGATCACCTCGCGCTTGCACATGCTACGCACAAATCCCAGGACAAGATGCGTATGGACACTTGAATGCTCGTGATATTCTACTTTAAGCTCTCTCGATCGTGATTCGTATGCGTGGCGTGTCCTGGACTTTGCTGTAAAGCCTCCGCCGAATGCTCGCGTCCAGATCTTGTTCTGAAGTATGCTAGCACACTTAGTAAACCCTCCAAGAAAATGTTTGCGTTGTTAAAAGAAACCCAATGACGGGCCATGTAGAGTACACGAAATCTTCTCGAGAGTCGAGACCTCTTAAAACCTCGATACGTCCACGTCTCTCGCACCAAGTGAAGAACCACTGGAACATTGCCTTGACATCTCTTTGCTCACTCAGATAAATGCCGGACATTATTCTCACAGCACACATCATGCGTTGACGAAATCACCGGTTAAACTCCCTTTTGTCGGTAGAAGTCGGTGATGTTCGACATCGTGTTTGTTTTGACCTTCTTTAAAGGCAAGGTTCTTCTTCCACTTACATGTATCAATGCTATATCCACCTACCTCTCCTCCCGCAGCATCTATGTCAGCTCACCCAAGCTATCGCACAGATTTGATTATTGGTAGCGAAAAATCTGCTACCCACACCCCTGTATCTATCTTCGAAAGCTATCTATTCCCTTAAATTGCGCACGGAAAACACCGCGGTACACTCACGCTGTCTTCACGCTGACGTCATGACAGAATAACAGACTCCCATATCATTTTTTGCTCCTATTATGGACGCACTGAAGCCCAGACTGCTAATTTCGTACCATCAATACTATGTATGCGGTCCCGAATGTTCAACTAGGTTCATGAACAATTAATTTATTGCCGATGATTAAAATGCCTTTACTTTCTATTTCATACTTATGGAATCTAATTTATGGTTCTCTTTTATCAGAATTGGTCATATTTTCAAGCTCATGCAAATATCACAGTAAAATCGTAGCAAAAGGTGTCATAAAAGCATATTCTCATCTATTTTATTTCAAGCATTGACGTTTGTAAGCCTTCAACTACATAAACCACAGGTCATCAATGATACGGATATATCAAATGAAACTCACTGCTTGAAGTGCTCAGTCTAGGCTGTTAATCTGAGCTATCACTTTCTCGCCTTGCGTTCGGGTTGAGCTCATATTATATCACTAGAAGGTGCCACTCCATCCGATATCTATTATTAATGATTTCCTTCCTACTGACCAGATTTTATACATGAATAGTCGCAAGTTCTGATAACAACATTCAAAGCTTTATCGATGACAGGCAGCTTCCGTGGCTCCAATTTTATAGAGCTAACGAAGAGGAGTAGCCAACAGCCATGTACACAGCCGGATCCAGCTGAGAAACGGACACCCAATACTGATTACTGACTGAGAAGGTTGTGTGCACATGGGAATTTTCTACGATTAATGATCATAAGGCTACTGGCGCTCAAGTGATTTCTCATACTGTTGTCCACAAAGTTGCCCATAACCTTCCACAGCGTCTCTACAGAAACAAATAAGCTGTAAGTCCATTAGCAACTTTTACATCGGATCGATACAGTCCTAGGCCATTATTTAGAATTTTCATGCATGCCCGAGATTATAGGACCCTTCATTGACAAGGCCTCATCTCACGTTTGCGAACTACTACTTAGATTGAAAACAGGTAGGAAATTTCTTGCCATATCATTAGCCTTGATCTCGTCACCATTCTTGGGGAAACTAAGGACATCTCGTAAGCTGAAACAAAGCGATGGTGCTTAATATGGGCGGGACGGTTGAATTGTGACAACAGACTTTGAAGCGACTCCGACGGACCCGATAAACCACAATGATGACACGAAGCCAGTTGTGCGTATATCCACTTTACTACAAGAAATTGTAAGTATAAATGAAAATGAAAAATAACGAGCCACAATGCTCCCAGGTTCCTTCTATAGGCAGATTACTCGGCCTCTGTAGACAAAATGAAGTGATGTCGGCATGAATGGCAGAGAAATTGATGAAGATTTCTCCAGAGAGGCCTGCATCAGCTAAGAATTTCAAGAGTGTCCCATGGAATAGTTTGACTCCAGCGTCGTCGCTATCGAGTGGACCGGGATGATCGATAATGGACCTCAGTCCCTGTAATGAGTACTAGATAATGTCGTAGTCAATCCCGAGGGTCTTCAGCAAAACAAAATATAAAGGTTTCCTGGGTTTGTTGCTGAGAGCATAGGTTCCACATCGGTCCTACCTCCCACCTCCAAAAACGTTAGAAGATATCCAAGCACTATTTTGATCAGAAGTCCCTCCCCGCGCTTGAATGCATTAGCTAGAACGGCTCTGTATTTGGTATCCATTACAGTGAAAGGTTGTGGAGGAACACCTGGTTGACTCGAAGCAGTGCTCGTGAGGTTTTTAAGCTTCAACGAGGGTAACTGGTATGAGCTATTGACGAACTTCACAATAGCATCTGCATAGATGAATTTGCCAGAAGCGCGAGCCACTAGCTCCTGGATGTCACGTTCAGACGGGTTTGTATCTGCGTGCAAATTACTACGTACGAACACTTTGCCAAGCTCGGCCATGAAGTACTTCTCAAGTTCGTAATTGTAAAAGGCCGAAAATCGTAGCTGTTTCGAAATATGAAACACCGGGGTGCTGGTGACGATAAAGCAGAGAAGAAAACGACACCGGGAGACAATTATGCTGATTAATTCCAGGATGTGGCACTGCTCGCGTTCACTGCCACATTTATCAATTCCGTCCACAACAATGATTTTAGGTGGGCCTGTCCAGTCGCGGAGGGAGGGTACAGGGCGGAAAATGAGAATCTCCAGGATACGCATTACTGGCTTCCCGAAGATGGTCGTGTTGGAATTACATCTGGCACATTCTCGAAGAGGTTATCTCGGGCTTAGTAATATCATTAGTAATTAGCTTAGCAAGCATTGACTCAGTAGTTATATTCTGTAGTTATCTAGAATACTGTAGAATACTTGTATAGTAGTATATAAGGACCTCTGTAGGAGGCTTAACCAATAATCAAGTTCAGCTATCTTACCACTGCGCGACCTCGATTCACAATAGGTCGTATCGTGCACGATGGCTTGGTCGATCGTATTCCTGAGCTCAGGAATATTTGTGGCAAACTGATAGGCCAGTCCTAGCACGAATGTGAATGAATCCACGGTCGCTTCACTGTACTGAGGAAAGAAGCTAGCTGGAAGTCGGTTGCGTTTG
The DNA here is from genome assembly GCA_036937055.1 of Nidula microcarpa. Lineage (NCBI taxonomy): Eukaryota > Fungi > Basidiomycota > Agaricomycetes > Agaricales > Nidulariaceae > Nidula > Nidula microcarpa. Next base: position 38,723 of record JASFDD010000120.1, on the reverse strand, counting down.
TCAAGCACCTCCGCGATAGTTTGGACGAGTGCGGTTTTCCCAAAACCAATTGGACCCTCAAGCCAAAGAATAGGTTCCTCGTGTATTTTTTATTTCCGCATGTTGACGCGAGGAGGAAATGTCTGATTTTAGCTAACGTGTTAAGTGACGCTCCCGAGACCTGCATGGAGCTCCCATCACTTACCAGAGGATGTCTGCTCTTCCCGGAACATTGAGAAGTAAAGTGACCATGAATGATGCCTGCTGTCGAGCCGCTGGCTTCAAAGGACCGATACTTACCTCAGGCTGCCTAGTTTACTACCGGTCGCTGGTAATAGGAATAAAGGGTCTCATTGACTCCTATAGGCAAAAACGCGGCCTTCATTCGGGCAAAAATGTTGGTTGAGATCCGGGGGGGGAGGGGAGGGGGGGGCAGAACTTGGAGCAAAATGAAAACAAGGCTCGCCAAGGAGGAAACGACTTGTAGCATTGTTTGCAACCACACGTTTGCCAAACATTCGGCTGCGCCGCCGCTGGCCGTTGAGTCACGGATTAATGAAAGTAGCACAGGCAGGAGATTTGTTGCTACTCTACTCCGAGACGATGACCATTTTCAAAGATACATATTTATTTAGACGGTGGTATAAGTGACTGTTTTCATTTAAGTCTTACCTCGCAATACATTATCTTGAATATGGAAATAGTGTTTTCGTAATTCCCGCGGGATCGATACTAAGCAATGCATATGTTTCATGTGAATAGTAAGTAATCCCGAATTGCTTCAGAAGCCACCGACACGCTCCAGAAGTCGGAGCTATTGCAGTCAAAAATATGAACAATACACCAGAACAGTAAAATGGTTGAACCCAGGATCGAACTGGGGACCTTCTGTGTACACAGACGCTTTCTGGCCCTTATGTGAGACAGAAATCATAACCACTAGACCATTCAACCATACTTATAAACTTAACTTTGGACCTGAATTCATATATTCATTGCATAGGAACTGTCCTTGCGCAGTAAAAAAAGGGACGTTCCCCTTACGATGATTTAACCCAGGATCGAACTACGTTCTGGGCACATATCTCACTTGCGGAGATGTGAGACAAAATTCATAACAAATTGACCGTTCAGCCATATAAAATCGAAGACAAATGTACCGTATTAGCAATTTAGACATTACTATTGAGTTTCCAACAGCTTTGACTGCACATAAAGCTTTAAAAAACATAAGCGAATAATAATAAAGCGGTTGGGTAATCTAATGCACCAGTAGTTTGAATCCACGTCATCATAAAGAACATAGTGTTCTTGCAGAATCCGTAAACTTGAGCCACACCGACGCCCCACCTCGTACGGAGGTCAACAGGTATAGCTGTACACGCTTATAAATGCTGCTCATTACCGAACTGATAAGTTGAAAATCGCAGGTATTAAGCTGGTACCAGGTTCGAGGTAAGTCCAATGGAGAAAGGCGTAGGCAGGGATAAGTCCGCGGCGTAGGCGGTTGGATGTGTAATGCAATCCAAAGAAAGATTCAGCAAGCAGTACAAGAAGAATTTGAAATGAATTCTTCGGCCCGTTAGATCGCAGAAATCCGTACGGGGTAGACACTGGCAATGTTAAAAGTGCCGCAATAGCACAATCAAACAACTAAAATTCTCGGACCGGAGAAGTTAGAACCACAGAACACTGTAACAATTAGGCATTTAGACATTGTCGCAGCCCGGGGTCGGGCGTTAGCAGCGGAAACGGAAACGGAATAGACAGCGGTACGGAGTTAAGAGCTCGTCAAGCCCGCACCTCGGTTTGATATTAGAGTTAGCCTATTGATGCGACGGAATAAGGAGGTGCATCGCATCATCCAGGGAGACGCGCTGCATCACCGTTAAGCAGCAGACGCGAGATGCGTGGCATCGTCGTGACCTGTCTCCAGAGGGTCTATAGACCCCATCACCAAGCCCAGAGACCAGCATCAGGCGCGCACCGCCTACGCGAGGTAGAGACGCAGTTAAGATTCAGGAATTCATTAGTTGGCGGTGAAGATGGGCTAGGATTCAGAGGCGCAGTTTTTGAACAAGCTAATAAGCATCTGCGCAGAACATCGCATTGACATGAGTCACAAGTTGAGGGATGAGCGAGGTCAAAGAGAGGTGGCGGGGCGGCTTTGGGCCGTGAAACCCGGGCCTGGGTGCTCAGTGCAGCGCTGTGAGCAGGAGGGTGGGGACGGGGCGGGGAAGGAGATGTCACTGCCTGGAAGTATCTGGGAAGGTCAAGGCTCGAAAATAACGGTATAATTATAGCAATATACAGTTGTGGTTGTGAAGAGAGAAGATAGGCTAGGGGTGTGGTCTGATACGAAGGTACGAATCGAGAAGATGGTCATCTCCGCAGTTCGAGGAGAGATGAATAGTGGAACACTATATATGGGTAGGGCCCGGAAAGATTTAGAGTCATGTGAATGGAATAGATAGCACAGAAGTCGATCAGAAAAATAGCATGCAGGAAGGTGTGGCCAACCTCAATGGCTTCGAATATATCGCTGGCAACTAGGAATACCACGACGGCGACGAGAAAGCATCCCGCCAGCGTCAAGGTGCACCTCGAAATACCTTGCAAACAGCCCGAGATACCTCATCGACCCCGGAGGCGCGTCTCGACGATTCAACAGGGGCTCGGCCCGTCGAGGCGGGACGTGCGTCCCGTCGATGCTTGATATCCATCCTTCGAGATGGAGTACCCTAGCTGGGGTGTAGCGACGAACAGTTTCTTCTTCATGCCCTTCCCCAAGGACATGATTGATTCCAGAACAGAACGGCATCTTAGACTCGCGAGTGTTCTTTTTGTCGCAGCGATTCTGCCTAGACCTTGGCAGCTATGTACACTCGCAGCCGGTATCTACAATCTAGGAGTATGGCAGCTAAGGGACTGATATCGGCCGCGCGTACGGCCGTTGCGTGGGCTCAGGAATTACCCATGTCCAATAGCGAGTAGCTGGTGCCTCGAGGTGGGCAGGAGGCAGCAGGGACGGGCCTCATGACTAGGAAATTAATTATTGTGGAAAGGTGTAGGTTGAACGCTGATGAACGAGAGGGAAGAGGAGGTGCACTCGTGGCAAGTAGTCACGAGACGACGCGAAGGGACGCTGCAGTCGTGTAGTCAAGAGCAGTCGTAATTGTGACTCGTGGTGTTGAGCACTAAGATGAGATGACGCAGAGAGGAGTCGTGTCATGCCACGAAGAGGAGTTTAGGGAGTCGCAGCCCCGCACGCGTAGCGGTCGTCACTGCGCAGGAAGCAAAAGTCGACAAATTGCATGATTAGCACAGGGGGCGGTGCCCCGGTCGCTGACGACGGGCCCGGAAGAACAAAACATGATGCGCCTCGCCTCGGGACTCGGGACTGAAGGTGGTGGTGTTTGCCCAGCGGAGTCTGAATTAAGGTTGTTTGTACACCCTCCGAAGTCCGGCACGTCAGTGTCGTTCACTGTCTTGTCAATTCGAAATGGCAGGGTAGGACGAGTTTCGAGTATCAATACCATATCACACCTAGCCCTCCGACGCTGGGTAAGGTGCCAGAGTCCGTGAATATCAAGGCTCGAGCATGGCGACGAGCTTCCTGGAGAGAGAGTAAGTAAATTAAAATCAATCAAGGCTCGAGGGGCGGAGTATGCGCGGACTTTGCACGGCACTACCGCGGCCGCGCCAAAACATTGTCATCGGGCCTCGGGACCCAGGCATTGTTCCCGGTTCAAGCCCCGCCACGTGCGCGTCATGGCAACGTCAACCCGTCTTCTTCACGACAACGTGTAGCCAAGCCCTTGTTCCCGATGAAATAAAGACAATGGGCCCATCCCGAATCCAATTGTCCTCCCCTTCCCATGCTCGTCGAACCAATTGTTCCCTATTCTGCTTCCTAACTCCCCGACGTGCCCCATCATTGCAGAGAACAAGCACAGAATCTATTGTTTTCTGTGCGTATATTACGCTCGCCTCGCTACGGCGTTGTTTTCGTTGTGCTTGCTGACTTTCTCTCTACTGTGGTTGTTGGCGCTAGATTGCCTTCAAAAGTTCTTTTATTCTTCGTGTGCGAGGTCGACACTGGTGTTCTTGACCTTCTACGCACTTTTACGACTCGCCACACTTAACCCACTGCTACCCCTTTCCACGACCTAATCATGTCCGCTGCCCCCTTCTACCCGCAGTACGTCTACCCTACCCCGCCCCCGACCACGAACACCCTTGATCGGGAGCAGCGCACGCGCCTCCTCCGCTCTACGCGCAAGCTCGGCGCCATGCTCGGGACCACGCCGTTCCTCCTCGAGCCCGACATCACCGCGCCGCCGACCCCGCGCACAGTCAAGGCGCACCGCCGCAAGGCGAGCGTCTTCCACGACCCGTCGTCGTCCGTGTCATCGCTGGATTCCACAGCGGAGTATGTCTTGGTGAAGAGCGGGCCTTCAGCGCCCTATCAGATCCAAGCCCTCCCATTCGACCTCGACGGCTCCTCCTCCCGCGGGTCGTCCCTTGACCTCAAGGACGAGAAGTCTTCCCGCTCGTCGTTAACGCGCACGCGTCTCCCGCCCGCCTCCATTGCTCTCGACCTCCCCGGCTCGCAGCTCCCCACGTCAGAGAAGGCCCGCGGGAAGAAAACCGCCACTGACCCTCTCGCGCAGCCGCTCCTCCTCCGCCTGCGCTCTGTGCCCGTGCCGCCTACTGATAGCCGGGTGAACAAGCTCAAGGCCCAGGAGGAGAAGAAGAGGGAGAAGAGGGACTCGAATGCGTCATCGCTGTTCGGCACCAAACGCCGTTCAAGCTCCTTCTCCCTGCTGCTCCAGGCGCCCGTGTCCCCACTGTCGCCGACCTTCGCTGTGAACGCCCCGCCACCCATGAGCACGGAGCGCGAGCGCAGGAGGAAGATGGCGAAGCTCACCCGAACACTCGGGGAGAATATCCCCCCTGAGCTCGTATTCGGCCGCTCGCCCCCTCCCTCCTCCACGCAAGGAAAGAAGCCCACAGGCCCGCGCTCCCCTCCAGCTACCTCCTTCCGCTCCCCGCCAACATCGTCTCGGTTTGCATCCGCCCGGGCACCTCTCCCCCCGCTCCCTGAACCCGCACCCGCACCTAAAAATAAAGGCAAAGGAAAGGCAAGGAACGACCTCCCCCCCCTCCCTCCCGCCCCTCCCTCCTCCAACTCAAAACGCCGCGCTCGCCCGCGCAGCCTCACCCTCGATAACGCCACTCTGCCCCCGGCAAGTTCCACGTCGTACACCGCCCCAGCACCCCAACCACAAGCGCAGGGCCCGTTCGTCCGCGTGCATGTGCACACGTCCTCGGTCGGCAACCCGGCGAGGGGGCAGGCGCAGCAGGCACCTACGTCGTCGTGGGAGGAGGAGTGGCAGGGGGAGAGCGCCACCTGGCGCCGGAAGGAGAGAGAATGGAGCGGAGAGTGGAACGTGCAGGACATGGGGGACGTGGTTAGTGCGCTGCGAGGGCTGAGGGTGCGCTGAGCGACAGGGTCATTGCAGCGAATGTCCTGGTGGTGCTCGCTACCCATGTTCATCTCGTCGGGGTTTGGTGCGCTGGCCGTGCCTGACTCTTGCTCTTGTCCTTGTGTCTCTATTCTCATTCTCTTCATGTGGCTCTGTCTTTCTTCCTTTCTTCATATCTTCCTTTCATCTTAGCATCCACAACAGCACTGTACACTTTTCACTTCTCACTTCATCCAACAGCCAAACCAAACCAAACACTGTAAGCACTGTATCATACAACTCTCTCTCACATCGTTCTCGCTGCTGTGGGCTCTCTACTTTTACTTGCATGCACACCCGCATTTTATATACTACGCTCGTTATTTTATCTATATACTTGCATAATAGACTCTGAACTATTAACACTGCGACCGCTTCCTCCTACTGCGATTGAGAAATAATCCTAAACTACATGTTCGTCTCGTCGAGCAATGTAATGCACACTGTGCTTACGCACGTGAAATAAAAAGAGGAATACCTTCCGGAAAGCATAATCATGGTTGAACCCAGGATCGAACTGGGGACCTTCTGTGTACATTTTCCCTCATCAATGTGAGACAGAAATCATAACCACTAGACCATTCAACCGTTATAAAATTAACGTACTGTGTCACCTGATCGATTGTGGTCTAAAGGGGAGAATTCCGACTTGCTGTGGTTCGGCGAAGCAAAAGTGCCTTAAATCAGTAACAAGGGTTATGAAAAATTCGAGACTTAGATGATTTGAACCCAGAATCGAACTGGAAACCTTCTATGCACAGCCTATTTGACGTAGTATGTGAGACAGAAATCATAGCCACTCAGTAGACCATTCAACCGTCTTTAGTGTATGAATCACCCTCATCTACTATGTCCGACAGGACTGATTCAGGATCGAAACCGGCTCAATAAATCCCTATAAATAATGATACCCTAAATCCGCAGACATCGCGCAAGTCTTTCCTTTCACACAGGTACAGAATTTTTCAAGTCGCGGTTTACGAGAGCAAAACCTGGGTGATAACAGAACGAGTTTTACTGACGTACTAAGAAGTCGTGATTATTTCATAGAACCCTCGGAGCAAACACAGCGAAGGAATCTCACTGGCCGCTGATTCCAAGTTCGTCTTTCCGGGAAGTTATTTTCAGAATGATGTTCCCCGATATCCATCATATGGATAGCTTCGATCGATATCACACATCCTGGAAGGCTTACTGCCCCTCATGGAGGCTCGATGGGATGACTAGAAAAACCATGTATCTCAATCACAACTCCACTGAGTACCTTAGAATTGTTTATCTGATTTAGTGGCCAGCTTCTCGGTAGAGTAATCTCCACTTCACATCAAGATATCCATGATATTCGCGTGTCTTTTGACGGTTCCACTGTGAAATTGATAGATTGTGCCATGCGTCTTGACTCTAGACCTCTCACACTAATAACGACCTTTCGCACCTGGAAATACACACCGAACTGAGTGTTGAGCTGGATTTAATATGCTCTTGCAAATTATACAGCTTCCTATAAAAGTGTAAGTAGCAAGGCGATTATGTTCTCTTTCATCAGAATCACATGACTGTGCATTAATTTTCACGAAGAACTGTTTCACAGTGCATATAGTTACTAACAAAGACATCTATTTTCGTTTGAGGATCATAATTTAATTATACTTCAACCCGCTCAGTGCCTGGCATTCCGGTGTTCCTGATAGATGTAAATTAATCTTGAAAAGTATTAAGCTCCCAAGCCCTGCCCCCAACGCTGTGTGCAATTACGTTGTGAGAAGGGTTTTTCTGAAACTTATATTAGCTGGTTTGTATAACAGACTCAACCGTGATCAAGGATTGTGATCAGCTCCCCCTACAGAAAGTGACAGACTTTCAGAGTCTTACAACCTGGCTCGAATGTCAGCGATTCAGATCCCAGCTAACGTTGTGCAATTGTGAGTCCATCGAACATCTTAATATCTCTATTAACTTTCCATTACCCAGAACCGGCCCAGTAGTAGGTGGCTCATACTGTATAATTATAATTGCATTTTGAACATTGTATCAGCTCCTGGGCCATCTATTTAACTGGGGTTTACTTGGCGCTTTAATTCTTCAGGGATGTCAGTGCTATACATCTTCTCGAGCTTATCTCGAATGCAGCTTCTCAATTTATTTTGCAGATATATATTATATTTCCTTCCCAAACGGTATGACACGTCGTAAACTTATTGTCTGCGCAGCGTTAGTAGTCGAAATTTTACAAACCGTCCTTGCCACTCGGGATGCGTTTCGAAATTTCGGTACTGCATGGGGAGATATGACGGATCTCAACGCAGTCGGATGGCTCTGGTTCAGTGTCCCAGTCATGACAGCAATTAGTAATGAAAATTCCTTCATGGTAGTCTGCCACAATCTGATGATTTCTCTAGTTAGCTCCGGAACTCAACTATTCTTCGCTTGGAGAATCTGGACTATGAGCTGTAAACCATGGATTCCAGGCATCGTTGTATCGGTATGTTTGGCTTATTAATCTATAGCTTAAGATACCCTACTCACGTTGTGAAGCTTTCGACTGTACAGGCAGTTGCTGGCATTTGGTGTGGAATTTATGCCCACGTTCTTGGGGAATTTTCGCAAGTTCAACAACATCTCTATAGGCAGACTTCGGCACGTGAACCTTTTGTATTTTACTCAAATTATTAGTTTGCTTACTCACAGAGTTAGGTTTGGCTCGGGGGTACTGCTCTTTGCGACGCCATCATTGCTGGGAGTATGCTTTACTACTTAAGTGTTGAAACACGTACAGGATTTCGATCAACGAATCTCCTTCTGGCCAAGCTCATTAAGATTACTGTCGAGACCGGCTTGATCTGCGCGACATTCGCAATCTTAGACCTTGCTTTATTCCTTAGATTCCAAAAAAACAACTATCATTTGGCACCCTCAATTGCACTGTCGAAGCTATATTCCAACAGTCTTTTGGCGGTAAGTGTATTCTCAGGTCAAGCAAAAATTCCACGGTTAGAATATATTCTTATAGGTTCTTACTGGTGGCGGACTGCTGCAACGAATGTCCAAGCAAGTGCAACTCGAGCGCGATTCAGATATACCACATAGCATCAATATTGATGTACAGAGGGAAACCGCTGATATTATTCCTATGCAAAGCGTAAGTACTATTAGGATCATATTTGTATTTCTTTCTGAAATTATTGAATAGATAAGCAAAGGCCATTCCCAGGATCCAGACTTGGCAGGCACATATAAAATCGATTCCAATTTTCTGTCACAGGCTAAAATAGTGTAGATAATGAGACATGTATGGATAAAATTGTTAGAAAGTTATACAGGGTCGTAGCTAGTACTGCTTACCTTGATTCTTATCATTCATTTCGCTACAACTATTGCTTGTCTTGATTCATGCAGACTAATGCACATCCTTAAGCTATTTCACCCTCAGTTTAAACGAGTGCATGCATTCTGTCTGAGCTGATTCTGTTTGGAAACCCCATACTTTTCAGAACCCTTGATGAAACAAATTGTCTACAGTATTTTGGTGGCCCTTCACACTCCATCACTCCTTTACACACTACCAAATTTCTTTGTCAATTCTTGGCCAATCTCTTAGACATTTAGTATGATCATGCTAGCCTATTAAATACATTTTTATACCAAGTTTCAGAAATTTATATAAGTTTATGATTGAGATACATCAGCTGTTAAGGCAAAATCATTAAGATTGCCTCCTAATTTCTCAGCCAAGAGAGAAGACATGAAACCGAAATAAATTCTACCAAATGGAGGGTATCTGGGTCTATAATTTAACCCAAGAGTTGAGTGAATCAGGTAGGAGCAGGAGGAGGAATTGAGGGAGAGCATATGAAGGTCCAAATGCAGGACATCACAAAGGCAGTAGATGAGTGGAAGGTATGTTGTGCAGGGCTGTTGGAGGCTGGGTCTTGCAAGAAGAACTTGCTGAGGAAGCCAAAGTGTGATCTGAAGCTAAAGCCTTCAAAAATTGGAGAGGAGGAGGAGCTAGATGACAATGAAAACATTGAGAGGATTTTGGTCATTTTGTGGGCCTCTTTGCCATTCAACAAAATTTTATACTTTAATCTCTTCATTCTTTTATAATTTTTGGATTGATTGATTTTTAGGAACCCAAATAACATTTATCTATCCTGAGGATAATTAATTTCATTGTGTTTCATTTATTGTGTAGGAAATACAATCACATGTGCAAAGGACTGCCAAAAGTCTGTATTTGGAAACCCAGGTACTGTTACCCAAACCTCCAGAAGCCTTGGTACATCACATGGTATTTAATTCCAAGCATGTATACTTGCCTCTACATGCATACTGCATTAACAACTCTGTTGAAATAAACACCAAAGATAGGAGTTCCAGTTGCCTGTGTGTAAACAAGCAAAGTTATAAATAAATAAGGAGCTGTTGAAGATAGAATATAGAATACCTAAATAGGAACTATGGAAAGCAGCATTCTTGCAAATATACAAAAGTAAGTAAAGACAGCCAGGAAGTGAAGAGGATAACAGAGAGAACAGTGGAGTAAAATGGCAGTGCAACAAGCTTAATGTTACTAATAATTTCCAACACACCCCTCAAGTGTAGACACAACAAAAAATGAGTGTCCAGCCAAGTCCAATAAGAAAATAAAATTGCACCCCCTCAATCACCAAGTCTCCAAGAAAACTTCTTCACTAAAAATAGCTGCAGCAGCAGCTACTTCCTTCTTTCCCTTTCCTTTCTCTGGCTCTGGGCACTTGTTACAATAATGGCCTTTCTTCTGGCACCTAAAGTCAATGATATCCTTCTTGTCTCATCAAACATGAGTGCCTGTGCTGAAGGTCAAATTCTGTGAGCCATTTTCTGTGGCTGGACCTTTGTGAGTGATGCTTCTCTTTGTTGTCATATCCCATTCCAGACATCACTTGTCATCATCCTGTCACACTCCAATTTGCAGCAAATCCCAAGTCCTCACAGCCAACCCTTGGCTGCATCAGCCACATCCTGGCCAACTATGCATTTCAGACATCCCACATTGGGTCTCCATTCCACACTAGTCTCATTTCAAGTTCCTTATCTTTCATTTCCACAAAGCCTTTTAGTTAGTTACCTTAGTCTCCACATAGCCTCTGTTCATCTGACTCTCTCCACACTTTAGTTACAACCTGACCTCTACTTCCATATGCTTTGTATATCTTCATTGGGCTTAGTATCAAATAGCTTATCTCTAGAAATAGTATATAAGCAGTAGTATTCAAGTTGTAGTTCCTTAGGTTGTTAATTGCATTGTCAATCTACTTCCTGGCTTGATACAATCCTTATACACTCTCAACCTCTTGTCTGATACTCCAGCCACTCCAGCCAACCTTTGGCCAAACTTTTGTTTTGCTTTGATTAGCTGAGCTTTTGTTGTCTATTCTAAACTCTGTTCTTATTATCTGTCTATTCTAAATACAGGACTAAGATAGTGGGTGGCACAGCACATAAGCTGAAGCCAACATCCTACATTGTCTAGCATCTTTAGATATCATAGGACTTGCTCCTCAGCCATACCATCCTTCTTGTCTGGCTATATTCAGGTCTTGACATTTGCTGACACAATGGCTGACAATGTAGTCAAACTCTGAAATAATGCTGGAGGTGAAGTGATGTGAAGTAGCCTATAGATGAAAGGTACCCTGTTGCTCTAATGAGTAAGGCTAAATAACCTTGTTGTTCATAGCAATCTCTCATCAACTACTAGAGGTTTGAAGTCAGTAGGGCAATGTAAAGCTAAATAGTAGGTGAATGTAAAATCCAACTATGATTTGTGAGTGTGATTTGGGAGCCAAGGATGAAGGTAATAAATAGTCCCCAAAGGTGGGACTGTTGAGCAAAGCAAGAACATATGACAGAAGTCACACATGGACTGTGAACAAAGGTTGACAGAGTCTGAAGTGAAGTCTCCAATGACTGAAGTGAGACCAGTTTGAAGCATGCAAGGTTAAGGTGATGAGTGAAGTCCTGTATGGAGGACTGGGACAATGCAATGATGCAGAAAAATGAGATGAACTCAAGTGGATTCAACTACCTATGTACCACTCTATACTACCATAACACATCTCTGCATGAGGCCATCTCCACTGTCTACAGCATGTAGCCTACCAATATCTACAGCCACATGTATCCCCCCACATCATGGCAATGGCCATATTGCCACCTGAAATCTAACCAAATGAGACTGAATGTAGTGAGCACCCCAACCAAAACTAAAGTGCAAATGAAAACTGAATGTCTCAAAGTAATCAATCCTGAGTAAGTTATTTGCCAAGCTTCATCTGCCCACCAACAGTGTAGCAATTGCCTCATCATGCAGAAAAATCTCTCTATATTTTGACCCAGCCCAGAGCTCTCAGAGCATGCTTGAGATCTGAAAGGTGAGGGTCTTTATCCCAGTCCAGAGAAGTAGAGGTCTTTACACTCTGATATGCCTAATGCAGATCTGCACCCTAATACCAGAGCAAATTTGCAATTTATGATTAGAACTGCTTAGAATGACAAATCCAAGTAGCTACAACAGAGTGACACACAGCAGCACAGTCTGTAAGTACAGGGAATGGTATGTCTAGCTAGCACAGAGCAAAACAGAAGTGCAGCTGTGATTAAAAATAGTGACCAGCATCTGGCACCCATAGCTGGAAATGGTGTGTGCCTGGATGGCTAAGCTGGAGCTGAAGGTGCCTATAGCCTAGCCATACAGCTGAGCCATGGCAGTAGCACATTTGTTTGGCAACCAGTGTGGAGCATAACATGTGCTCACAAAGCAGAGTGCAGAGACATGGCTAGAATATCATGCAGGGAGAGTGCTGTCATAGTGATGATACACAGGCAGGCCATACCATGATGATGAAAAGAATGTTTAAGTTACTCTACTTAAGGGCAAATGCTTGCAGCATTCCATTGAACCCACCTCAGAGAGACAACAAGGTAAGAATGTTTTCAAGCATGTCCTGGGTTTTGAGAAGGAAGCAGAATTCTACAGAAGCACACAAAAACAACACAAGCACTTGATTCAAACATTTATAAACATTTGAGCCACAACAGAGATCCAAAGATGCTAGCAGGCTACCAAATAATCTGTTAGCAGCTTGCCCAAAATTGTCATGAATTCACCTTTTCTTTTGGTGATTATCATTATCTTATCTTTTGGACTTATCACAGGAACATCTAATCTCAAGGATAAACACATGGACACTGCATGGATGCCATGAGGCAACTGCACCCAAGAGGACAACACAAGGCTTTCTTCTTTTATGATTGATCATTACTTACATGCATGATACACATGTACATGACACATTACTTACATGCACAGGCCATGAGTAGTACATGCATATCACATGAGTTAGGTAGTATTTAGTTACATTGTTTGTACTCAGAACCCCAGTCTTGAGCTGGTCATTTCTCCACCAACAATACAGTGCTCATACCATCCCCTTCCCCTCCCCTTCTCTCTGAGTGATCAGACAACCTTGATACTGCACTATTGAGTGTATTGTTTGTGTGTCTGACAAAAGCTCAAGACTTCTCATCATTGACCTTGTCCTATCACTCCTCACTCTACTAGCTACTCCTTCAAGCACCCCTCATGCTATGCCCTCACTCTCCTCTCATTTCAAATGAGCTGAACTCCTTGGTGGAATTAACTGATTCTTGTCTACCTAAATACAAGGGTTTTTATACCTACTGGGTGCCAAGAAATTGTAGTTTTCTTATTGTAGAAAGAAAATAAAAGGGGTGTTTGTATGCCGATGAAAGGGAGAAAGATAAGGAGTTTGAAGGGGAGGGGAATAAGTATGAAGCAAAGAGCATGAATTGAATAGGCAAGTGGGGCACAGAATTCTGTTCCAGTACATACCCACCTATTGTTGCATGCATATGTGAGTGCCAAGGCTTGATCAAGGTGTACACGAGAGTCAGCCTGATTGAGCATGCACATCCGGTGGGGCGTCTGACTTGCTGCTAGCCGGCTGTCATTGAGGTGGAATTGTGAATATGCGAGTGCCATTTTGTCGAGGCAGAATTGTGGTATGCGAGTGCCAAGGCCCAATCGAGGGTGTATGCGAGATTCAGCCTGATCAAGCGCACGCATCTGACAAAACCTTCTACTTGGTGCTGGTTGGCTGTCATCGGGGCTGAATTATGATGCGGTGTCAAGACTCGTTCCCAAAGGTGAATAGGAACTAGAGGACATAGGTTACAATAGCGCCACATCAGAAAATGTCGGAAGTAATGTCGGAAAGAGTTCCGACTGTAACGCTACAGATAAGAACCTTTGGCTTCAGCTTATGTGCTGCGCCCTTCCAGTTCTCGTGGGTTCTAACTTAAACATGATCCACATGTCAGAAGGAAGTACCACGGGGTCAGAAAGTTGTCGGAGATGACTTAGGGGTTTGACAACTAGAGACAAAGTCTAGTGTTGAGGGTGAGATAGGACTAGTCAACGTAAGTCAACTAGAAGGGAAATCGGAAGGAAGTCAGAGGTCAGAAAGCGAAGAGACTTGGAGCTTAGTCGGAAGACTAGGTGGGATCTTAGTTGATATTCAAATTGCCTATACAGGACTGGAACTAGCTACTTAAATATGTGGATAGTTAATTGTATAACTAATCAGGGAAAGGTAACTAGTAACAACAGAGTCATAATAAGATGAAGTATCATAATAGGTATCAGAAGTCGTATCTCGGAGTCGGACGGGATATCGGAAGGTACATAAAAGAAATATTGTTCTGATAGGAATCAAGGTATTGTCAGTCATGGAAACGGTAATGAGGTGAATGAGAAACGGGGTATCGTGGTTATCAGAAATATCGGAAAAGGGTCAGAGAGTAACGGAAAGGTATCGGAAGTGTAGTCTGGGTTTTGGTATATGACATGTGGTGGGGTTTGTGTGTGTGTGCTACAGAGGTCCGTATATACAAGTTCTGTGCTCAGGTGGAATGGGACCTCTACAGGACATGAATGGTTGAAACTGCACAATCCACAGATTGATTGGAGAAATTTAACCTTAGAATTTATCCATTGTCCAATCAAATGTATTCCATTAAACCTACCAGAAGATCCAGATGCTGATTACCAAGACCTTGATGAACCAGAGATTGAAGAAGGAGAAAAGCTCCTTATAGTAGATCTAAACCAAGAAATGGAAATCCATGCCTTCCAGACTACAGCCTCCAGGATTGCTGAAGAGGAATCCAAGAGGAAGAAGGCAAAGACATTTGAGGAAGTGGTTCCCAAAGCATACCATGTATTCAAGGATGTATTTGAAAAGGAATCTTTTGACAAGTTACCACCAAGGCATCCATGAGATCATGCCATCAAACTGATCCCTGATGCCAAGGTATTGGACTGCAAGATTTACCCCTTAAATCCTGCAGAACAAAAACAACTTGATGAATTCCTGACTGAAAACCTTGAATTGGGATGGATTAGACCATCAAAATCCCCTATGGCATCTCCCTTCTTCTTTGTCAAGAAAAAGGTTGGTTCATTTAGACCAGTACAGGACTACAGAAGACTGAATGACCTCACAGTCAAGAACCAATACCCACTACTGCTTATTCAAGAACTTGTTGATAAGCTACAGAGGGCAAGGTACTTCACCAAACTGGATGTTTGATGGGGCTTCAACAATGTATGGATTAAGGAAGGAGATGAATGGAAGGCAGCATTCAGAACAAATCAAGGGTTATTTGAACCACTTGTAATGTATTTTGGCCTTACAAATTCACCAGGAACATTCCAAACTATGATGAACACTATATTCAAGGAAGAAATAGATGATGGACATGTTATCATCTACATGGACAACATCTTAATCTTCACAGCAATGCTCAAAGAACATGAGATCATGGTTAAGCAAGTGCTTCAGAAACTACAAAAGCACAATCTATTCCTTAAACCAGAAAAATGCACATTTGAACAAGCAGAGGTGGAATACCTTGGACTGTTGGTCTCACACAACCAAGCATGCATGGACCCAGCCAAATTTGAAGGAATAAAGAACTGGCCAACTCCTAAGTCCAAAAGGGATGTTCAACAATTCCTAGGATTTATAAACTTCTATCAATGATTCATCAAAGGATTTGCAAATATTGCAAAACCATTAACAGAATTAACAGGGAATGCAACATGGTCCTGGAACAACCAACAGGAAGAAGCCTTCAAAGGTCTAAAGGAACAAGTGACAGCAGCACTGGTACTTGCCATACCAAATGATGATGGTCAATACCAAGTAGAGGTTGATGCTTCAGACTATGCCACTGGAGGAGCTCTGTCCCAGAAACAGCCAGATGGAACATGGAAGCCAATTGCATTTATATCTCATGCATTAAGTTCCACAGAACAAATTTATAAGATTTATGACAAAGAAATGCTGGCTATTATAATTGGCCTATCAGAATGGAGACAGTACCTCCTAGGAGCAAAGGAAGTATTTGAGATATTCACAGATCACAAAAATCTTGAATATTTCCAAAAGCCACAGAAGCTAAACCATTGACAAGCCAGATGGATTACTGAGATGCAGGAATATCATTTTACCTTGCATCATAAAGCTGGAAAACAAATGGCCAAAGTTGATTACCTCTTGAGACAAGCAGGTCATGAGAAAGGGGTAAATGACAATGAAGACATTGTCCTATTATTAATGAATCACTATTATCACCATTCATGGAGCTGGCTTTTGAATCATAACAGGCACTGCACCCACCACCACCTGTCATAGTTGACAGAGCTGAAGAATTTGAAGCAGAAGAAATTCTAGACTCCTGAATGAAACATGGCAAACTCGAGTACCTGGTCCACTGAAAAGGCTATTCTAAGGAACATGACAGCTGGGAACAAGTTGCCAATGTTGAAAATGCCCCTGAATTAGTCCAGGAATTTCATAAAAGGAATCCCTTTGCTCCATGTTCTATATCATGCTGACTCACATTTATTCCACTCAAAAACTTCACTGTCACTACTAGAACCCTGGGTCATCTTTATAATTGGGAGCAAGAAAAATGCAACCATCCAATATTGCCATCATCATCTTGTTATCCATCCTCCTCAGCCCTCTTTTTGCAATTACATTCTACATCTATTTGGCAACCTACTTCCCCATTCTTGACTATGGCATCTTCTGAACAGTATCTTGAGACCCAGTGGCAGAAATGGTCTGAGAAAATAGGATGAAAAGAGATTGAAGAAGACTGTGAGGACACAGTCCTAAAGGAGGGTGTAATGTTGTGAATTCACCTTTTCTTTGCAGTAGATGGTCTTTCTTCTCCTAATCTAGCTACTAGCTCATTGAGATGATCTTCCTATCTCTAGAACTTCCAAAGGCCAACTTAGTGTATGAGTGGAGATGGTCCTCCTTGATATAACTTCGCAATTTTACAAGGGTGGTCTTCCCTCCCTTGCAAACTTGTTTAGAGAGTTGGATGGTCTTCCTTCTGTCTTAGAACATAATTTCAAAGATATGGTCTTCCTTTCTCCTGAATTCGCACTTTTTAAATAATTGAGTCAAAAAGGATGGTCTCCTTGTCCCTCAGACTTCTCAATCTAACTTCAAACACTTAGGACTTGGTCCTAGACACTCAATTGCCTTGAATCAAGTCCCTTGCCCTCTTAAAGATAATATACAGGTGGGCTTGCTCTCAGAAGGCTAGCTCTAGCTAGACTGTCTAATTCCTAAACCAAACTGAGACTGGCTTGTATTCTCTGACTCAGCATTGACAGGAGCTGACAAGCTTGTCAATGCCAATTGCTTTGTGAGAAAATGGGGGAAAAATCCCTATTACCTTCTTTCTCCTTGCACTCAGGCATTTATCTATCTTCTAGCTTTCATTATTGGCTGTGCTGCTAAGCAATTCTTTGATAGCCTGCTGATGTTTTACATCTGGTACAGATTGAATGTTTGACAGTGTTTGACTTTGGGGCTTGTATCTGTTGGGTATTCTTCTGTGATGTTTCACTCCTTGCTTAGAGCCTAGGACATACCTGAAAACATGGCTCCTTTGAGGACTCAGTGGCTTGTATTCAGGAGTGATGCTGTGGACTTTCTTTCTCAGCTAGAGTAGCCCCAATTTTCTTGGTATTATTATCAATATATATAGCCTGCCTGTGTATCATCACTACTGCAGCATTCTTCCATATTGTATTCTGGCTATGTTTCCACATGCTATGTTATGTGGGCATGTTATGCTTTACAGCTGTTGCCAAACAAAGGTACTCCAGTATTGGCTCAGCTGCACAGTTGTGCCATAGGCACCCATAGACCAGTACTTTACACTCCCCCACCTATTCCAGTTGGACTCTAGTTGGACTCCAGGAGTCTGACTGGACTCCAGCTAGACTCCACAGACTCTGAATGGACTCTGACTAGATCAGTGAAACTCATAAATAAATATAAATATAAAGTTACAAAATATCACTACTAGTGTGGATTGAACCCATAGCCTCCGCACTTCTGCTTATGTAATCATAATCAAAAGCACTCTAACCAACTGCACCATTGGTCAATTGAAAATCTTGCAACATAAGGTTAACATATTAGCTCTTTTCTAAATGTGTACACTATAAATTAAATTATAGCCCAGATAAACCATATTTGGAATTTATCTTTTCACTTAAATGTGTATAAATCTAGGATGTTTAAGATATGATTTAACTTGTAGTTTATTTTCATCATTATACATTTTTAAATAATTATTTATGTGAACTAAATTAAAATTAAATACAAAATTAAATGTGATAATTTCCCAAAAATACATACATACATAGATGGCCTATTTTCCCACCTATTATATAAGGTACCATGTCATAATTTTTCCTAAAAAGGACACAAGAGAATTAATAAGATGCACCTATCATGGATAAGTATATATGATAACATATTGTCATGATATATACATTGCCTCTATGGCTTAGTTAGATTTATCACATTTATTTTGGATTATGTAAGCTAAATGAAGAGGTCCAGAGTTCAATTCATAACCACATAAACTACCTTTATTAATTGTTCCATTGGAGTTCTGGAGTCCAGCTGGACTTTGAAGCTCAAAGTCTGGGTGGAGTCCAGGTGGAGTGCCAGAGTTCATTGGAGTCCATTGGAGTTTTAATGGACTCCAGGACTCCCATGAGAATTTCATTCAAATTACTATGATAACTCTACATTGTGCTGTTGGAGTCCAACTGGAACATGTGGCTTAGTGTAAAGACCTCCCTCAGACCTGACTTAGCCATCTGGGTCTGCATCAGCCCATTCTGGTCCCAACTACCAGGCACTATCTTTAGCCCTACTACACTTCCTGTTCTGTCCTGCACTAGCTAGGCATGTCATCCTTTATACTTATGACTTCTGGTGTTGTCCATTACTCCAGTGTAGATACCTAACTTCACCAGTATAATAGGTCTGATAATAAAACATGAAATTTCCCTAGTGTTCAGGTGTAGAACTGCACAGAGCATATCAAGACCATCCCTTTCAATTTAGCTAAGTAGCATTGTGAAGTCCAAGAGAAAGGAAGACCATTCTTGCAATTATAGAGATTTATTGGAGTTTACAGGGGAAGAAAAACCACCCTTGGAAAATTGCAAAGTCTAGAGAAAGGAAGACCATCTCTGGACCTATATTAATTTGGTTATTTGGATTCTGGAGAAAGGAAGACCATCTCTACAAATCCTGAGAGTCAGATTAGGGGAAAGGAAGACCATCCTCTATATCTAGCTAGAACTCTGCTATACATCAATTTCTATCATAAAGCACATCATTCTGTACACCTTTTCAAATATCTCTCTTTTCAGACTTGCCACCACAAACTTATAAGGTTGTTGAGTGCTACTGAATGAGTAGGAATGATTTTACTTTGATTCTACTCTACAGACTAACTCCCCTTTTCAACTCTCTCATGCATTCCTGGAAGATTCCTGGAGAAATCCTTGGAATTTTCAGTGGAGGTGGAAAGGAATGAAACTGCACTTTTATGCCAGTGTCATCTCTGGTCCATTCCTAGTCAATTCCACATTTATTCCACAAATAGCTGAATTTACATGGATTTTACCTGGAATGTTCCACTGGAATCCAACAGGAACATCCATGGAATTAAATGTTGCTCTTCTGATATAAGAAAAAAAATTTTCACAGGTTGAGAATCAAACCCTCAACCTTTTGATGTACAAAATTATAAATAGAACACTAACTAGTAATAAACCAGATAGTTCACTGCAGCAGTGGTATTATACAGGAATATATTCTCTATAAAGTATCAGTGTATACACTTCAAATGCTCCCACCCATCAAATTTCCCAATGCACATCTAGCCATGGGGCACACATGCATTTGTTGGTGTTAGCTGTCATACTGCCAGGCATGTGCTGGGTGGTGCAATTTCATATTTGTATGAGATATGGTCCACTTTGTAGTAAAGCAAATGTAGGGCAATGTTCTAGCTAGACCTCAAGGATGGTCTTTCTTTCCCCTAATCTAACTAGCTGAACTTGTAGAAATGGTCTTCTTTTCTCTAGAATTTGATTAGCCAACATAATATATGTCTGGATATGGTCTTTCTTTCTCCAGACTTTGAAATTCCTAAGGGTGGTCTTCCTTCCTTTGTAAACCCCCATAAAACTCACTATGATTGTAGGGATGGTCTTCCTTTCCCCAAAACTTCACAAGTCATGAACTGCTTGAGAACTAGTCTTCTAGCACTCAGTTATCTTGAGTAGATCCCTCAACTCTTTAGTAAGCTCTAAGATAATGATGTTTACTCTCAAAGGTCTAACTCTAACTAAACAACAAAATTCAGATAGAATAAAGATTGGCTTGAATCTTTTTACTTACCAATCACAGGAACTATTAGACTTGTCACTGCTGACTGCTTTGTGAAAGGATGTGGGTGAAATCTCTAGTATTTTTCCCTGGTGTTGACCTGGGTTAGTAATACTGTTAGTAAAGACTTAGCAAGCATTGACTCAGTAGATAAATTCTGTAGCTAATTAGAACATTGTAGAATACATGTACTCTAGTATAACATGGTCTCTGTAAGAGGCACTACTAATTAATCAAGTTCATCTTTTCACCACTATGCAAACTCAATTCACAATATGATGACCTCCTGGTACTATGGCTGACCAGGTGTTTGATTTGTGACTGGCATTTGAATTAATCAAATAATTCTGGCCACAACTGTTCTCTGGGCTCAGTTTTTTTAAATTTAGGTTGAGATTGACTTGCTCTTAAGTACTACCCAGTTTTTTTCCATACCATTTCATTCAAGAGTGCTTTGAAAAATAAAACATTGTTTCATTAGTGTAATAGCATCAAAAGCAAGATCCAATCCAATCCTCCTGTGTGATTTTCTAAGAAAAGGGACAGCAAGTAGCTAGGTACATGTGTAGTTAGACTGTCAATTTTATTTGTGAAGGACGAGGAACCTGGAGAATAATGAAGAAATGAAATTGTCATATCCCACTCATGATTACCACATATATGCTTCTAATCAAGTTCCAATCAATCCTGATGCTTGCCCAACTTCCTGCATCATATCCAGTTTACTCAGGTTTACTCTGGTCTATTTCCATTTCTTGACTTATATGTTTCAGCCACAAGACCCTAGTCTAATATCAGTATATCCTTCTGTGTTAACAGTTAGTTACTGTTGTCATATGCTCTCTTTCATTTGACCCACTTACTTCTCCTTTTTTACTTAGTATGTTTTAGTACTTTGCAGTATTACTCTGGGTAGTTACAATTCTCAATATTTAAGTACCTCAAATGTACCATAGTACTTCAGTTTGTCAATTACTATGACTTTACCATTGCCAGTTTCATCCTCACTGGTAAAGCTATCTCTGACATTCTCAACATCATCTACTCTCTCAATCCCTTCTTGTCATTGTTATCACCCTCATGCTAAACCTCCAGTCCCTAGAGATTTCACCAGACCAATCTCTGGTCAGGAAGCTGAGTTCACAATCCCTTATCTCTTTTCAACTTCACTAAATATTATCTGTAAATTGGATGTTAGAAATGAAGGGGGTGCAGCACATAAGCTGAAGCTGCCATCCATTCTGATCCCTCTCTTCAACATAGTGCTAGAACATGTTCCTGGAGATATCACCAGCATCTCTGGCTACTTTCTTTTGCCCCTCTTGAGTGATTACTTGCCCAGTAGCTCTAGGTCTTACCTGGAAACAAGTTCTTGACAGAAATTAATAATGAGGTTCTCATCATGATGTGGCTGTATCTGGTTGAAGTGAAGTTTGAAGTCTGTAATGACAAGAACATGAGCACAGTTGAGGGCACCTTTTAGTGACTTCATGTCATATCCATGATTTCTTTTGACACTTTCTGACATTCCAAATCATCTTCTGATATACTTCTGACTATTTCTGCCTGTTTCCATTCTCACTTATCTCCAAACTATTGTCTTGATCCTATGACTTGTATTTATACAATACTGTTACTATGAACACTTCTGTTCAGATATGTTTCCACTTCTGCTTCCACTACTTTTATTATGTGTCAAGGACTCTTATTATCCCTTGTCTCCATAGTGTTACTACTTCTGCTTTTATTATTAAAATTAGCAATACTAGTATTTAAGTAGTTCAGTTTTGTACCTTAGTCTACAATTCAAATATTGACTAAGATCCCACCTAGTCTTCCAACTAAGTTCTCAGTCTCTCTGCTTTCCAACCTCTGACTCCTTTCTGACTTCCCTTCTAGTTGACTTACATTGACTAGTCTTACCTCACTCTTGACACCAGACTATGTCTCCAGTTGTCAAACCCCCAAGTCATCTCCAACAACTTTCCAAACCCACAGTACTATCTTCCAACATGTGGACCATGTTTAAGTTAGAACCCACAAGAACTGGAAGGGTGCAGCACATAAGCTGAAGCCAATGGTTCTTATCTGTAGCATTACAGTTGGAAACCCTTCTGACATTACTTCCAACATTTTCTGATGTGGTGCTAATGCAATCTACTTCCTCTAGTTCCTATTCACCTTTGGGAACAAGTCTTGACACTTCAAGGCTGGTGAAGGCCCTAAATTCACAACTCCAAGAAACAGAAATGCTCCTACCTTGTTTGTCACACATTATCCACAAAATAAATTTATATTTGTGTAGATCAGAAGGTCAAATATAAGTCTAGCAAATATCTAAGGGATAGGAGGATGGGAACCTTTTTTAATTTTTGAAATGGTCAAAATGATTTAAAACACCAGGTTGTCCATAGTAGCTGTGACTGAGAAAATTATCTCACACAAGTGATCACTGACCATGGCTGGCACCACTGACTTTCAAAGAACCCCCACTTTCATTTTATGCAAGGGTTTCAGCTGAAACCCCTGAAAGTAGGTTTCCAAACAGAATTATCCCAATACTATAGGAGAGAATACAAGAATAAGCAATTAGTTTAAGTAGAATGTAATAAACACACATACCATTTCAATAGGATTTAATTCACAATGGAATTTGGCTAAGATGCATTCATGTCCTGCATCCTTAATGACAGTCTCAAGCATCAATGCCTGGCTCTTAAAGTCATCCATGTGCACAGAAGAGATAACATTAATGGAAGGCTTTTGATTTTGCAGTCTTAAGATGTTACAAACACATTTCAGCTTGCATTCACCAAGCATTTTGGTGATATGAAGGGAAAATGAGGTGTAAAAGCTATTATTTGGTCTCATTTTTTCCTTCTTTTTCTGGGGCAAAATCAGGCACCCTTTGGCTGTATTTTTTGATTGGGACAAATGCAACTCGATGAAAGGAGTTTATTCCCGCTTTTTTCGTTATTTTTAGGATTTTATTCGGCTCACACTAAATTTTTGGGGTATAATTTGTGAGATCACCTCCGATGGAAATTTTTCTTGCTGATTCTTTCATAAAGTCCCAAATACAATGTTTTCATGCTAAATTTTCACATTTGACAGTTTCCTGAAGCTACACAACTCAGACAAGAAATTTACCGGATTTGATTGTCCTCGACTGTATCTCAAGGACGCACTGCCACTACGCGTCGTTATATAAATCATAGAATAGAATATTCGAACGAAGTCTAACTATTCTATTTTTTCTTCTTCTCCTATGATCGGTGTCATTCAGCACTTCGGCTCACACTTTGAATCCTATCAACGCGGATTCACAGCTCTATATCCGGCTCCAAGTCCCGAGCTTCCAAATTGATGCCAGATGCTATCATTAAATTGTTTATTGTTAACCCCCTTCCCTGCTCTCGAGTATGGAGAACTACATGGTATGCCAGTACAGAATTTCATACTCTTTCAAAGCTGTAAATCAATGAAGCATAATATATATCATAATTAAAGGGATGAGCCCATACTTACAGAATAAGAAGAGGTATATATAATCTTGCTATAGAAAGGAGATTGGGTATAATTAACGTCAGACGAGCACAAAGTCAGCATATAGACTATATATACCCACGCTCAGTTTCGTTACTACAATCAAGTTTGCAGGAATTACAAATGAAGTAGCCAAGATTTAGCTGCATCAATTGTGCGCCGGGGTATTTTTATCGCGATCATGGCTCACCAAAGAGATCTGTTGGATATGTGCAGTAAGTGATGCCTGAGTTTGATTTTCAGCGAGTTGGCTACGGACTGAAGCAATTGAATGAATCGCCATCTCGATATACTACTTGCAAAGGTTTTGACTGCCCGCCCGCCCTAACTGCGAATTGTAATCTGAAACAGTTACTACTCATCGTGAAACTTTATAAACTCACAAGCTGATGCAGCTCGCATAACCATTGAGACAATGATTGCTGTGGTTCCGTCTATTTGTTGGTAGTTGATCGACATAACTATAAGATAAAGCTTGCCCGTGTTGTATATCATGAGTAGTATGGACCTAACGGCGCCGCATCAGGAAAAGGCAATGGAGCTACAGCACTATGGCTTCTCTGTAGTCTTATATCGCACTACACATTCAACTTGAAGGGCAGGCAATACAGAAGGTCATAGCAAAATATTTTTCCTGTGCGAAGAGTATTTAAATGTCAGTATGCTGAAACCTGGATCTCTGAATCAGCTTTCCAATACTGCTTTCTCGTTCCACAGTTTTAATTAAACACGTAGCGTCGGATTGATTTTGAAGGCCACCCAGGCGGCAACATACGCACAACGGTGAGAACAATTATCTATATTAGGCAATATGCATGATTTAATCTGTAGCTGACTTCGCCACTTCTAGGTTATTTTTTGGTATAACTGAGTAGATAAATTTGAACATTCGGAGAAAAATCATTCTAGCCAATATGAAGACCTATCTGGTAGTTTTTTTTGCAAAGATTTCTACTCTGAGATGCTTATATAATGTGACTAGATGGTCTGCGGGGACAAAATATGACCAGAAAATGGACAAAAACCTTTCAGTGGCACACACAAGCTATCTTTGGGCTATCTATGCAATCTGAAGCACCATCTATGGGCAAAATTTCAATTCAACAGGTCAAAAAAAATACCTACTTTTAAAGCAGCCTGACATCTGAGCCACCCCACCAACCCTATATGCTGAATTCCAATCCTGGAATTCCTTTACCTCAATTAACTTTCGGTATTGGGATGTCTCTGACTCTGACTTCTGAAAACGCGGAACCAGAGAGTCTCCTTCATAAGTCATTGATCCTCGCTGAGAAGATTGGAATATATCACCGATCTATTGCCCCTAACGTCTTAGTTTTAAGCCCTTCTCTTGTCCAGATTCTCCCACCATCAATATTCTCAGTGTTGCTGCGAGGGAACCTGAATTCAGATGTAGATATGGTGATAAAGTGACCTTCGTGTACCTATTTACTAAGACTCTCTACGTGAAAGTCTTCTTGATGTTCAAATTGTGCGACGTATGGTGCTTTGATCCGGTAATTTACACTATGACTGTTCTGCAGTTACACTGACATATAAATCCCCCTGTCAGTAAAATTTAAGAGATGCAGTGTACCTGAACACAAATCCTTGCATCATGTCCCCTGGCGGATGATCGGGTACTGTTCTGCCTTTGGAAAGGTGAAAGGATTCTCTCCACTGAAGGGCTCATCCGTACTATTTTTGACTTCGGCCATGTTCTTCAGAAATCTGATTATCATTGAAGGCGACAGTGTACTATGTCAACTGACACTTACTTATGCGTATCGATGTCTTTTATCCGGCTCTACTTCAACAGCGACCATCACTACTAGCTCTGCTAGAATAACAGTACCTACATTTTCATCTATTTATATTAGGTTCTCCGCCAAACGGGATCTCACGCTTGTAAGGCTGATATTCCGTTCTTCCGGCTAGGAGATCGACACATTTTAATGATAGTTCGGGCTCTGATGCTTTATCTCTCGGGCGCTGGGCAAATCTGTATCCTTCTGGCATTGGGAGTTACGGTGAGAACGTGGACTTATCATTTCGAGAATTTAAGATCGTGTTAGAGCGGCAATCGAGGCGCATCGATATCGGGGACAACTTCCACACGTCTAATCTGCCTTCAGTCGGATACTTAGAAACGTATGCGCAATAATGTTCTTTCTTTGGTCACTTCCTGCTAGGGTTATAAGAATCAGCATTCACAACAAGTAACTTCCTCAAACTTCAATAGCGAATCCATGTCCCTACCACCGATCCCTCCCAACATCGCGCAGTTGTAAGTTTATCTTTTTGAAGCTATCCGGGACTTACTTGTGCTTATTAACCATAACAGGACTGGCCCCGTTGTGAGTCGATATTGCTTTTGTTATTACTCACAACCACTTAGGACGACATTAGCTGTTGGGGCATCTCTTCAACTGGGGCCTCTTTGGTGCTCTGATCTTACAATCATGTCAGTACCACCGTTGTTTCTATCTCTGTCAGTTATATTGAAGTTTCTCAACTGCCTTATAGATATCTATTATCTATCCTTCCCAAATGACAGAACTGTCCCTAAAATTCTAGTCAGTGGTGTATTGGTGATCGAGATTTTGCAAACTGTCCTTGCAACCCGGGATGCATTCAGAAACTTCGGCACTGGCTGGGGAGACATGAATGATCTCAACGCAGTCGGATGGCTTTGGTTTAGTGTTCCCGTGATGAGCGCAATCAGTAACAAAATTTCTTTGACAAAATGCAACTTCATAAATAATGCAGTGGCCCTACAGTTAGTTCTACGACCCAAACATTTTTTGCATGGAGAATTTGGGTTCTCAGTCACAAGGCATGGATTCCCGCTGCCGTGGTCGTAGTAAGTCATCCATAAATGTCTATTATGAATATTTGCTGATATAAGAAAGCTCTCCATTGTGCAAGCTGTGGCTGGAATCTGGTGTGGAATATTTGCCCATATTCTCGGCGAATTCTCCGAAGTACAACGTCATCTAAATAGACAAACATCAGTAATAATTTATTTTTTACTGCATTTTTTATTTTAACTTTCCGATTTTTAGGTATGGCTCGGTGGTACTGCACTGTGCGATGTGATTATTGCCGTCAGCATGCTGTATTATTTGAGCAAATCGCGCACTGGATTTCGCTCAACCAACCTCCTTTTGGCAAAACTTATCAGGATCACAGTCGAAACGGGAATGATGTGCGCCGCATTCGCCATATTGGACCTTTCTTTTTTTCTTCGCTTCCAAGACAATAATTATCATTTGGCGCCCTCGATTGCTCTCTCGAAGCTGTACTCTAACAGCCTCTTGGCCGTGAGTACGACTATTAGCTCACAAATATTGTGGAAAACTGTATTCTCATCATATAGGTCCTTAATGCAAGAGTCCGGATTATCGGTGGCAGATCATCTCCAATGACGATTTCGGATGATCTGACTCTCTCAGTGTCAACTGGAGATACGCTTCTGCAGCGAATGGCCAAACAAGTACGAGATACGGCACCTGCCATCAATGTTTCTGTCCATCGTGAAGTTAGTGACGATATTCCCATGCAAGATGTAGTTGTCGTTATGTCAATGCCTTTCATGTCTACTGTGACTTACCTTTTTTCTAGGCTAACAAATCCTTCCATTCCTCAACGGGCACAGTATAAGAAATCTAATTTATGACGATGTCTTGAAGCATCATCTTCATGTGATTCTATTATACAAACGGATGACACTATGTACTTAGCCCGAGTCAACGTGCTAGTTGGAACTATGTCTCCGAACATACCAAATAATCGTCCAACAAGCCTGGGGCGCTTCATTATCCCGACAAAACAAGTAATAAAATGAGAAAATATTTCTAATGCCATTCATCTGAAATCATTGCGGAGATGCTGCGAACTAGAAGCATGTCTTCGCAGTCAATCGATTCTTCTGACATCCATCTCAGATTTTTATCAACCTTTTACTGTCAAATTTATCACACGAATGTCGATTCTATACATACTTACCGCAGGGTATATGCATGGACTATGTATGAGTACGTGCGTTTCACTGCAAATGATACTTATTCTGCTTATAAATTTCCGAGATAAACTGGAAAATTTCAAGAACAAATATCGCAAATATAGATCACACATCGCTACGGAGTATATGTAGTTGTAATTTTAAACGAAATTTAAATTGCTAAAATATACAGAAATTTTTCAGGAACAGGTTCGAAAGATATAAACAAACCGACATGCAACTGTTCTTATCGTTTTTACCGCTCTAGAACCATGCCGTCGCAAAAGCATTCTGCAGGACTCCTCGGGAGTGCAATGATGAGGGCATGGGTTCTCCAATAGATTGCTCGTTTTCATTTATTTGCTTGCATTGTTGGGTCTTAGGGAGCACGTGATCCGCTCTCTTTTTTTGTCTCAGTCCCGGTCCATCATAATGTCATCGCCCGCTCGAGCCTCTACAGATTGTCGATCCTGATCTGCAACAAAGCTTCTCCTCATCACACCATATATTTATCCAGCTCCTGAAACGGTCATTTTGCTTACACATGCATGTGTGGTATTACACCAGAAGAAGGTTGAAAAGTCGCCCATTCTTTCTGGAACTTCAGCAGGCAACCATGGTTCCGTTGCTTATCCTCTTCGCGATCTTGACTCTCGTAGTATCTAAGCTGGTCAATTCGCCAGAGGATATCATCGCATCCAGTTATGATTTCGTCATCGTGGGAGGTTAGTGGTCCTTATGCTACGACATTAAAGAGGGAGTTTCCATTCAATATCCTTACTACTTTTTGCAGGTGGCACAGCTGGCTGCGTTCTGGCTAATCGCCTTACAGGAAACCCGGGAACCAGAGTTCTACTTATTGAAGCCGGAGGAAGGTGTGTATTATCCTATAATTGGCGCTTCAGCGCTAATGTTATCATTTAGCGGGGACGATGTCCTTACTGCTATGATCCCATTTCTGGGCGTCGCCTTGCCTAACACCACTCTTGATTGGAACTTCACCACGACACCACAAACAGGCCTTAATCGGCGCTCAATACCATATACAAGAGGTCAAGTCCTCGGTGGAAGTAGCACCGTCAGTACGTAATACCAGTTTATTGGCACACATTATTGTTAAATTTGTTAACAGATCTTATGACTTGGAACCGTGGTTCTAATGATGTTTGGGACCGCTGGGCACGTATTACCGAAGATAAAGGGTGGTCTTCAACCGCTATCGAGAAGTATTATTTGAAGGTATGCAATCGCAACCATAAATTTTCTTTTCCTTATCAATTTATAGACCTCTCGACTGGTTCCTCCGGCAGACGGCCATAATACCAATGGCCAAGACATTCCAGCTGCGCATGGAAACGGGCCTGTCGAAGTCAGCTTACCAGGATTCCCAACCGAACTCGACGGCCGCGTAGTGAACACCAGTAAAAGTCTCGGTGGTCGTTTTTCGTTCAACCAAGATTTGAATGCGGGAAGTTCTGTTGGATTCAGTGAGAAATTTCCTTGAATCCATCCCACGGGCGATAATGACCATGTGGCAACTTTTTAGACCTCATGCAGTCATCAATTGGCAATGGAACTCGTAGTAGCTCTGCAACGGCTTACTTGGATTCCATCCTCACTCGACCTAATATCGACGTTCTAATCACGACCCGTGTTACAAAAATTATTCAAAGTGGTACTGATAAAAAATTGCCGGTGTTCAAAACCGTCGAGGTCGCTGTTGGTCCTGCAGGTATGTGTTCAGAAATATTAGTACACCTTCATTAATGTCTCGCAGCCCCTCGGTTTACGATATCTGCTAACAAGGAGCTTATTCTTTCCGCCGGTGTTATTGGAACGCCACAACTGCTCCTATTGTCTGGAATCGGACCTAAATCATCGCTGCAGAAACAGAACATTATGTCCTTGGTGGACCTTCCCGATGTTGGACAGAATCTTTCAGATCATCCGTTGCTCCCCAACTATTTCTTTGTCAACTCTAACGAGACATTTGACAATGTTTTGCGGGATAACACCCTCTTAGGTCAGAACATTCAAGAGTGGAGCACCATAAGGCAGGGACTCTTCGTTGATTCTCCTGGAAATACACAAGGCTTTATGCGGCTTCCTCAGAACTCTCCTATATTCAAGACATTCGTGGATCCTGCAGCGGGACCAAACTCCGGTCATACAGAATTCATATTTGTCGTATGTGGTGTTATATGACCATCTCAATCATCCTGTGCTCACGCCTTTTAAGGACGGGTTTGCGCCGTTAGGCCCCTTACCTCAACCACCCACCGGAAATTTTATGAGCATCCTGACTGCTGTTGTATCCCCTGTCTCTCGTAAGTGGACTTCTATTGAGCAGAACTGCTGCTAATGAGGTCATTTTTGGTGCAGGTGGATCCGTAACACTGGCATCAGCCAATCCATTCGATCAGCCAGTCATAGATCCGGGACTTCTGACCAGCGACTTCGACATTTTTGCGATGGTTCAAGCTATGAAGGATGCCCAAAGCTTTATTCAAGCTTCTCCTTGGAAAGGATTCATTGCTGCTCCATTCGGAACCCTTGCAAATGCCACTACTGATGATGCAAAAGCTGAATTTGCTCGAAATTTCTCTGTTACCGTCAATCATCCTGCAGGAACTGCGAGTATGTCTCCGGCGAAAGCTAAGTGGGGTGTAGTCGACTCTACCTTGCTCGTAAAAGGAGCAGCAGGTTTACGTATTGTTGATGCATCAGTCTTTGTGAGTTTTCTCGATTGAAATCTTCAATGTGGTCTTATCGTCTTACCACATAGCCGGTCATACCTGAATGCCATATTCAAGCATTGGTATACACTGTAGCCGAAAGGGCGGCTGATTTAATAAAAGACCAACACGGTTGCCATTGACAGAACTTCGTATACATAGTGGCAAATAGCCGCCGCATCTGAACCTTTATTGAGTGCCTTGATGTTAAAACTATTTGAAAATTGTATTGGCTCACTACCTCTGTTTATATATTTTCTGAGGGAACTATAAATTTCTGGATTGCAGCCCTTTTGGAGGGACAACCAGAAGTCGCTGTGCCAAGCATGTAGTATCTGACCTTGTTTGAGCAGTGTGCATATATTAATTATTTCGCCTGAATTTTACCTCAATTCCTGTTGCTATTCCATGCCTTCATGGCTCAAATTTACATGCATTAATGCTTACTATGCATTCCTGATCCTCTTCCTATGTTTTTAATTATTTCTACATTTCTATATACCTTTTACCTAGTTTCAAATTGAAATATTTGCTTGCATAAACTCATGAGGCCTTACACTGGATGATATCAGACAACAACCATGCTTCAAGCATTTCTTCCATGATTTTTGCATCGATTGGTGCAATTTGGATTTTAATACTTTGTGCAAACCTACTGGGTTTACGCCGTTGCACACTGAGACATGCCAATCACATGCTGATGCGCGCCAATCGTACGTTGATGCACGCCGATGGCACGCCACTGCACGCTGATGCATGCCACGCGCGTCGCACACGCCGATGCACGTCACTGCACGCTGATGCGCGCCGCCACACACTTTTGCATGCTAACACCTGGATATGCGTATAAAGCTCACTAAAGAATTATCTTCATTGCTGACCCTTTACTCAGCACTTTATTTATGACTTGTGCTTCAAATTGCCTACATTAGTTATGTTCCGCAGAAATTACATTCATTTAGCCGAAGATTCCATTTTCTACAGTTTGTACTCTCATAATTACACATTACCTACTCTTGATCTACTCTTTAATTAATTGAGACATTCTTTGACTAGCCTAGCCAAAGGTTGGTCTTCTGCAAAGATCCTTGAGCCTAAAGTAAATATCTTAGATTGTATTCTATATTTTCTCAATATAAAGTCTGTGGATACTCAATCTGAGTTAATAGTATGATTTTTAAACCATTGCATGCTTGATAATTTTTAATCAAGCTCTTATAAAGAAAACAAGTCACATAGAAAGGCTTCCATCATTATCTTGCAGCACCATAAAACAGGTAGAGTAGATTTACAGATACACCAGCTATAACTTATATTTAAACTCCTGGAGTTCGAAAATCACTTGAATTGCGACAGAAATGCATCTAGAATCAAACTTACAGTGCAATTTCTTATAATAAAACAATGCATTTGAGTAAATATATCTATACTGAATGTTTAGTGACAGTAATGCTGAGAGAGAAATCTTGCATGTTAGTGATGCACACTGATGCACGCCGATTTGCTAATACCCCTTTGAAAGTTCCAAATGTAGTGTGCCTTTGGACATCGATTGATGTAGAACTTTACGTCCTGTCGAATACAGTATGTGCTTCTTGTCAATAGTGGCCGGGGCAACATCGCAAGGCACCAGCGCTGGCTGTGTACTAAAACATTCTCACAGTGTTAATATAGACATCCAGTGGTCCTGCGCACGTTCGCCAGGTTTGTATTTCCTCCCGTTCTCCTTTCGCTGAGTGTACTTGGTTCTCCGAAAGAGCGGCTGCACATGCCACGGACTGAAGATCAGAAGTCTTGTTCATGAAGAAATACCACGACCTCCTCGGATCAGATGGAAGTCTCGTAGGAAGATTTCGAATCCCTACACCTTCTCAGGAGACAGGAGTCCAAAACACCTTCCGATTCCTCAAGTAAAAGTTAATGGAGGGGTGAGATATAAGACATATTTCTGATGCTCTGGATATCGTCTCAGTGGCTCTTCAAACACATAGCGACAATTAGCTTCTGACGTTATTTCTTCACCATGGGATCTAGTTTCTTACTCCCATTGCCTGTAAGGAATCCGACCTACGCCGGGGAGGCCTATCGAAATTTCAAAATTCCACCTTTGGATGGAACATTATCTTTGCCAGAAATATACGACTGGCATATGGTACATAATCCTCGGCATCCACTTTTCATGTTCGAAAGCCCTGTGTCAGGCTATACTCAGTTATCATACGCAGAAATTGTCCCGGCTGCTCATAGAGCTGCGAAATATGTTGGCTCCATTCTTGGTATTAATGTCGACGACCCGAATGATACTTCCGGACCTGTTGCAATAGTAGCCACATCTGGTATGCACTCATCATACTACACAACCAGGAATACACTTCCTAATCCTCTGAATTAGACACAGTGACAACATTTTGTACCATGCTTGGAATGATGAGAGTTGGTATTCCGATGTTCGCAATATCGCCTCGTAATTCCATTCCCGCAGTCGCACATTTGTTGCAAATGTCTGGCGCCAAGCACATCCTGATTAGCGTCGAGCCTGCAATAAGAGAACTCATTGAGGCTGCAAATCTCTTGCTGTGTAATGGCGACATCCACTCTTCAGAACCCAAGCATATCGCACTCATGCCAAAGTTCGAAGATATATTTTCTCAGGGGGAATATATGCCTCTGCCGAGTCGTCAATTCGATTTAGATCAGGTAGCAGTATATTCTCATAGCTCTGGTATGTGTCAATGGTTTCGGTGGTTTCAGGCCTTTGTTTCTCGTCTCTGATATCGATGTGCAGGTTCGACATCATTTCCCAAGCCTATCCCCTGGACGCATAAATTTCTATTGCAATGCGGAGTCGCACCATGTTCGTGGATATAGTATTTTTTCAGCGACCTTACTGACAGCAAACACGAGCAGTATTTGGGGCTCATAATTATTGTAACGAAATTTTTGCATGGCATTCGGTCTCGATGAGCCATGGAACTGGTATACACCTGTTGGGTTGGATCGTATGTGATCCAAGCTCTTGATTTTTCTGAAGCTCATATTTTTTACTATCTTGCGACAGCCATCTAGTGGAATAATAGTAGCGACGTTTCCACCGGCTTCTCCGGCACACACTCCTAGTCATAATGCCACTCTTCAGGCCTTCGCGCATCTGGAGGCCGATTACCTGGTCACTTTCCCGCATTATATAGAGGTAAAATCTTCATTATATGTTCTTTAAAACGGCTGAACATTCGCGAAGACTTGGTCTCGTTGTCCAGAGAAGGTAAATATGTTAAAGAGAGCCAAGGGTTTGGTGAGTGGAATCTTTGGTTCAGAATATAGCGGGATAAACTAAGTCATAAAAGATATTTGTTGGGGGATTCCTGAACATCACCATTGGCAATGATCTTGCAGCCGAAGAGGTTAAATTGTATCCGTTGTTTGGAATGTATGAACAGCTTCTATTATCGACTGCCCTTAGCTGATAGTAATTAAAAGGGCGGAAGCTGGTGTTATCGGGTCGTTTTTACCTCGTATGCATGCATCCTCTCTTGATCTATGCGGCTTATGTCCTGACTTGTGCTTAACAGCCAATCAAGGACTGGATTGGGAGTATTTTTCTTTAACTCCTCACAGCGGAGGAACTTTTATTGACGTTGGAGACGACTTATCGGAATTGATTATTGTTGTGAGCATATCTCCCAAGTTCTACTTGTATAAACTCCTGGAGCCATGACTATTATGTGCCTTAGAAAGGACCTACGAAACATTTACAGATCACAAACACAAAGTATGGGACCGCAGAAGCATACGGCAGCCGTGATCTATTTGTGGAACACCCTCATAGGCGCGGGTTCTGGAAAGTTGTGGGGAGGATGGATGAACGTATAATTCATTCTAACGGCGAAAAAGTTTGTCTTAAACTGATATTTTCGTGGTTTGTAATAAAATATGTGCTAACTTCCCCGCTGGCAGACGGATCCGGTCCCTTTGGAGCATTTGTTGGGCTCAGATACGAGAATACGATCTGCAATTGTGTTTGGGAATAAACGTTCCAGGAATGGTGTCCTCATCGAATTGGTGGACAGATTCGCCTTTGATCCCGAAGATAGTGAGAAACTTGCAGATTTTCGTCAGTACATATGGTGCGAATTAATTAATTAATTAATTTGATTATCAGTTCTGATTCGAGTTTTACAGGCCGCGACTACAAGAGGCAAATGCAAGTGCCCCAGCGCAATCGCATTTGTATCCGGAAGTAAGCATTCTGAACCTCATGATGCATTATGAACCAGTTGAAAGAAAATATGTAGATGGTATTGATCTCTACCGCCACAAAACCATTCTCATATACCGAGAAAGGGTCCCTCAAGAAAAGCGTTGCATTGGCACTATATGAACCTGAGATAGAAAAGTTATATGTGTCGGCGGAGAATTCCCAGCTGATGAGACTTGATCTTCCCGACGACTGGTCATTCCAAAGCTTGCTAGGTTTTGTTCTGCATGTTATTTCTGATATTCTGCCTAAGATCGGGGACACCGAGGATATTTTTCACCATGGATGCGATAGTCTCAAGGCCATCCGAATCGAAAATACAATTCGCGCCTCCATCGCCAGTGTGCCGGGTATCTCAATTCCCGAGAAAATTTTGCAGCATTTTATATACGAGCACCCGACTCCGAAATTGCTCGCTGCGTTTGTTGAATCAATCCTCAACAATGGTGAAAAGCTTGAAGAACCCTCATCAAATGATCCCACCAATTCCAGTAGTGCCATGGATACAGCTTTGGAGCGCCTGCTCGATGGTATCGAGAGCGTGTCTCATTTTCCTCAACTCTCTGGCTCCGACGAAACTACCTATCGTGTTGTCATTCTGGTCACTGGAACGACAGGGGACCTTGGAGCCAATCTATTGGCTGAGTTGGTCTCTGATCCTTCGGTGTCAAAGATCTATGCTTTGAATCGGACGTCAGCAGGGGAACACTCTCTAATTGATAGACAGGCCGAAGCCCTTTTCGTCAGAGGCCTTGACTCTGCCATCGCTTCTTCTACAAAAGTATGCCTGTTGGAAGGGAACTTGTTGGTGCACGATTTTGGACTTGACTCCGACATCGTCACAGAGGTAAATCGGAAGTTTTTTATGGATGATGCGATTCGCTAAGTATTTTCTTTGAAGATGCGCGCCACCGTGACGCATGTCATGCATCTATGTAATGTAAATTTATTATAAAAAGTGAATGCACACTGATGGTAGATTACTTAGCCTGGCCTGTCAATTGGAATCTGTCATTAAAGTCATTTGATGATATTTTGACGGTGACAAGAAACCTGGTCAAATTCGCCTTGTCGAGCAAGCAATGTCAACCACCACGGCTTATGTTTGCTAGTAGCATTGGTGTTTTCTTGAGTAGGTCCCAGTACTTCCTTTGGCACATTGTAGATAACTGAATGAATAAGATGCTGATACAATGACAGGAGAAGCCAAAGAAGAGGCGCTTAGCTCTTTCTCGATCGCTCATGGACAGGGATATGCCGAATCAAAAGCAGTTGCAGAAAGATTTATCCAGAAGGTTGCCGACAGAACCCAGGTTAAACCAGTGATCGTACGGCTGGGACAAGTGGCTGGGTGTCCCAATGGAGCGTGGTCAACATCGGGATGGTTTCCAGCGCTCGTAAGAACCAGTATAACGCTTGGTTATCTGCCTCAAGTACCCGGAGTGAGTCGAACACATCCCTTAGTCTGTTAAGGGACTCGCCCGTTAACATGTATCGCAGAATGCCAGCTGGATTCCTGCACGCCTTGCTGGGCAGGCCTTCAACGAGATACGTGACACAAGCGAACAATTTGTGCACCTTTCCCATCCCCGTCCAGTTCCCATCTCAGAAGTCATATTCTACGTGGGTAACATACTGCATCTCCCAGTCGTCCCGTACCGGAGGTGGATAACTGAAGTAGAAAGCGCGGAGAAGCTGGGCATGTCGGAGGAGAAGCTAGTAAATATGCCTGCGTTGAAGATTCTTAACTTCTTCCGGAGAGGCCGGGATTTGCCAGCGGAAAATTCAGAGTCATGCGAAGCTATTGGGTTCCCAGCTTTCGTTGTTACCCATAAAGGGCTGGCATCTGCGTCCCTTGCAAATGCACCTCCTTTAAGCGAGAAATTCGTCAAGGTGGTCCTGGACTATTGGAAGAGCATCAAATATATTTCGTAGATTATTCCATTAAATTGACTTGCCTCATGTAGGAAAAACGTTAACGGGAACGATTTTATCTTTCTCCGGTCGTCGTCCCCGTTTAATTCAATGACGCCTTCTTAGACCTCAGCGCGAAGCAGACATGGGGTACGCACTATCCAGACTCTAATTCAGGCATATCTTGTAGTAAGAGTGGAATGGCTACGTACCTAGAATGCCTTCACCGTAATCAGAGATGATCACAGTGTGTCCGGTGGGTGTGCCATGCCAGTGCAAGGTCCGATAATGGCGCAATACGTCATTGCTCGCCGGAGATCTATGGGGAATGGTAAGAAGAGGTTGTATTATTTACGATAGCATGTGTATTGACTGCAGATTGAAGAGATGTGGCCAGTATATCGAAGCCTTCAAGGGTTGACGACGACTTATTACCTCGGAAAATGAAAAATGACACGATGATACTTTATTTATCTACGAAGGCTAACAGCCTCAGAATCACAGCCCGCAATACCATATACGTAATGGGCATTCAACTCATCATATGTGTATTAGTGGGGGTGGGCAATCCCCGCCAAGTGTGACACACGATCAGACGCGGCGTGACATGGTCACACACCTCAAACTGGTGACCCACCCCTCTAGAACGTTGCGCAACACGACAATGGCTGTATTTTCTAGTCTAGAATACTCACTTATGATATATTTTTTGTTTAGTACCACAATTTTTAAAATAAATATCATAGGCCCATGTGTTTCAGTGGTTTTCACTGAAACACCTGCCAAAGACAGCCAAAATGGCAGGTAGACTGTATATCTCTCATAACTTTTCATCTAGAAAATATTGTGCCTTGCTTTGAGAGAGAAAAGTGACTGTATAAATTGTTAGAACAAACTTATTCAAGCAGTTTTATTTTATTTTTGATCTTTAAGCATGAGGAGACATTAACACCCACCAAATCTAAGCCAAAATAGCAAGCAAAATATGTATCCCTTATAACTTTTCATCCAGCCAATATTTTCCTTTGCTTCAGTGAGGGAAAAATGATCATTACAACTTGGAGAACCATAAATTCAGCTCAGATTTTTTTTTTTCAACCCAGAAAGGTGAAATAATGGATGTTATTACATGTTTTCTCATGCTTACAGTGGGAAAAAAAGAATTCTGACCTGAAATTATTGTTATCCTGGATACAAAGATAAATTTTCCCCACTTAAGCAGAGCAAAATATGACAAGAATCAGCAATGATAATGTATATATGTATTTACATGTATTTACTGTGCACAGCCTCCATCCCATCTCTTATCATTTCAAATCATGCTTCCTTTCTTCCCTCAGTCATTCCACTCACAGCAGTGTGACTGAGGTTAGAGCACATCACTGTGCTTATCTAGCTATTGCCTAGATCTTGTCAAAATAATGTCTGGATGAAAAGTTATAAATAGTTTATGTTTGCCCTGCCATTTGGCTGCTGATTTTGGTGGCACTGCCACCAGTGACTTAATGTTTGGGTAGTGTTGTGGCTGCCTCATGTTGATTCTTGCTCTTGCCCTTACCCCCCACTTCATACCTGCCCTTGCTTCATATCTTCCACTGTATTACACCAAATATCTAAAACCTATAAAACTATTGCTAAAGAGGTAAATATCACATATAAGTGCACTTTGAGTCCATCTGATGTCATTAACTGAGCAATCTTAGCTATTTAAAATTTATCTAAGCTAATCAGAAAGTGATACCAAGAGAGCCAGATGCCCAAACCTTCAAGAGCAACTATTGACAGGAGAAACCAACTGGCTCAGGCTAGAGAAAATTCTCAGACTTATTTGCAAGACCTTCCTGATGAATCTGAGAAGAATCTGTCTGAAGCTCAGCAAATAAATTTGAAACTGGAGTCTGCTTTATCTGAAGC
>JASFDD010000119.1:27305-59023 GCA_036937055.1 Nidula microcarpa | reverse complement strand
CCATTTCACCGTCCTCAGAGCTCCATCTGCCCATGTGATCTGCGTTAAAAGTCAATCTCACTAAATGCACAGCAGAACACTCAAAGTCACCATCCATCCTCACAGTGGGAGCAGCAAGCTCCAAATTGGTACGTGTCTTCGAGGGATCGGGCTACGGGCGAAGGATGCAGGCAATAAGTATCGAGAACGTCGACATATAGGAAACAGATTGAGCTCACGTCGATATAGCCTCATTATGAGTTATTACGCAAGTCGCATCTGATTGCTGCAATTGGCAAATATACGGATTAGTCCTGATTGCAAATATGTAGCTACGGCACTACATACCTCGAGCATGTAGTCAAGCAGCGGAAGGACAAGATTAACAAACTATATTGGAGTGCAGAAAATATTAGATGGAAGAATGGTAGCAGAAAGGGTAATCCATAGTGTATGTGTGTACATGCCTTTAAATAATATCCAGCCCACGAGATTTTGTACTCACCGGAATCGGCATAATGCACTATCATTCTTGTACTCAGACACTCGGGGCCACCCTTCACTCGATATCCTCGGATAAAGACACACTGATTGGCCTCCGCGTCCCCATATACATCGCTGCCCATCGTCATAGGGCGGATCACCGACACAAATTCACGTACGTATTTACCCTCAGCCCTTTAGTCAGGGATTACTTGGCCTCCAGTGACCGCACCAGCGTCTGCTCATTGAATGCAAGCGCAGCGCACGCATTCGTTATGTCGCAACCGGTCACGAAGACAGTGTCAGAGAGGCTAATCATTAGCCCCCAGCGATCGGTGGCGAAAGCGAACCATGAGCGAAAGTGCTGCAGCGTGTACTCCTTGCATGTCTTTTTGTATAGCGCTCCTATGCCTTCACGGTACGCAGGGTCCGGAAGTAGAAGGCCAGCGCCTGTTTTTTCGGTAAAGCAGGTTCAAGCTTCCACGATTAGTTGATCGCTGAGGAAATAAGCTAGTTTGAAAGGTGTAGGAGACACGAGTTTTATACTAGGCACCGACACTTTTTCTCCGTCGCACTTGTAAACCCCCGCAGGGAGGTGACTCTCGATGAACACGGCGTCAGCAGGTAGTACAAGCGGCTTTAAAGTGTCTAGAAAGGGCTGCTGGGATGGATCATCTGTCGTGTCGCTAACATGAATCAGAGACCCATAAAGCACGGCCCAACTTAAGGGCGGAGAGTTGGTTGGTGAAGATTTGGGAGCCCATGAGTGAAGAACAGCAGTTCAAGATGGATGACTGGCCCTTAAATAGGCAACTTCAAGGAGGTTTCGGTAGGAGGCAGACTGCGGCCTCCCATACATATGCGGTCACACCGACGCGTACCAAAAATGTAGGGGTAGAGCTGGATGAAGCGGGTTTAGCCCGTCATATACGGAAAGCGAGATGGGTTCGCACCAGCAGTTGACCAGCAGGCCTTCATGAGGGTGCAAGTGCTGCAGCCCTACTGCGGAACATCCTGGGTAGGCGGTCTTAATCTGCAGCATAGCGGGGAAGTCAAAGGGCTATGGGGGAAAGAGAAGACGAGATAGTATTGCCAACTGCTCTCGGTGTTGTTGAGCAGTGCGACATAAGTGGAAGTGGCCCTGAGCTACTGGCGTAGCAACACGTGCATAATGCGTGTACCGTCCGCTACCTTCCGTTACATTAACTTGAATAAGATTATTTACTTTTTATATTGGATTGTACATGTAAAAAGCTCGAAACCACCATTATCTAACATGAATGCGTCGTAACTAGAGGACATCGATCATATAAGAATCTTGGAACTACTCTGTCCCATCTGAACTCCTCGACTCCCGAAGAGCCTGCAACCTGTGCAATGTCCGTTCCAGAGTGATGATCCCGCCAGCTGTCAATCTCGGAACAGCCAAATCCTGATCCTCTTCCGTCACTTCCGGGTTAACTCTGCTCTTTTCCACCAGTTGGTATGCATCCTGTAAAACCTTGTCTAGTCGCCCGTTGTCGTAATAAAACCAGTTGATTTCATTTTCCAATCCGCCCAGTGGTATCTCAAGCGCACGTCGCACAAATCCTCGCGATAGGACGTACGCCTTTTCGCTATACAGTCGGCTGAAGAATACGTTTAGCCGAATCTACAACAATCAATCGTAGCGGAACTTACCTGTTGACAGTGCCATCTTCAGTGCCTCTGAGCTTCTCATAGGCGGGCTCGCAGAACCATCTGAAGATACTTTAGAAACAGCAACATGAAACAAAACAAGTGGACTTACGGTTCTTTCACGAGAACTAGGCCTTGAATAGAAACAAACGCTTGAAGTAAAGATGAGCGTGCAGCACTCCATGTTTCATTCCTGTCTCCAGCCCATGTACCCAAGATGGACAGGCACACTTTGCCCTCCTCGTAAAGATTCCTATGATATCAGTCAGTCACCGCACTGAAGAGGTATCATTAATCATGCTTACGGATTCACTGAAAATAATGTGTCAATTTTATGTCTAATAATATAATAACGAGTGCGTACCTCTCCCATTGCCATTCGTCCAGCTGAGGAAATGGGCCATTGGAGGACTGTTGGGAAAGTTGGAATCTAGCATCCAGTCGATCACAAAAGGTGCATCTTGGTAAGGTGTGTTTTGAGGTCCGATTATAAGACACCGCAGCAAATCAGTGCGGTCTTCATATACTCGCACGACAATGGAAGCTACGCAGGAATATCACAGTTAATATATGACTTTGAAAGGGAGGAACCGAACATACGAGGTAGACTGCTGGCAAGGATACGGTATTCCCTGGTGAGTCGGCCAAGGAAAGACTTCGATGGTTGTGCGGGGGGAGAGGAGTAAAAGGCATGATCATGTGGTGCCTCCGACAAAATATCGAAACGTTGCCACCCCAGCTCTTCCTCGTCTCCTGAGCTGGTAGCTTCTGTCGCTAAATCTGACGGTGGTCGGCTTTCGATCGGAGGGGTTGCCATAAATGGTGCCATGTGGGGGTGCAAAGGAGCCGGTTCTGAGGGAGCACTAGTATCGCGTGCAGAGCTCACGACATTATCAAAAGGCGATGGCTGATCGACCCATCCTGGACCATCCACATCCATGCCGACAATGTCATCGTCGCGCTCCTCAACATCATCGTCGTCATCGAAATCTTCCCAATCCTCTCCATCGCCTTCGAGGGCAGGTTGCCAGACGCCATCGTCGTCTTGAGTCCAGGCCTCGTCCTCACCATAAGAACCATGCCCTTCTGATCCCTCTTCGTCCCATAAGTCATCCTCCAGCTGCTCAATCCCATCGTATAGTCGAGTAAGACGTTCCAGGGGATAGACCTTATCTGTATAGTCCATGTGTATCACAACAACCGTTCCGTCAAGGTTAAGCTACAAAGTATGATGTTAGTTGTGTTGCTGA
The DNA here is from genome assembly GCA_036937055.1 of Nidula microcarpa. NCBI lineage: Eukaryota > Fungi > Basidiomycota > Agaricomycetes > Agaricales > Nidulariaceae > Nidula > Nidula microcarpa. The sequence goes on along the minus strand of JASFDD010000119.1, from coordinate 55,634 downwards.
ATATCACAGCCAGTGATGGTATACAGAGAAAACATACGTCCGAAACCTCGCCAATCCACTGAAAGCTTTTATCGCCTCGCTTTGTTCGTTTAATCGACTTCTCGTTAAAGCCTCCCGGTGCGCTACGGCGTGAAGCAATGTCAGTCCCAATGTCAGCCATCTCCTTCCTCCAGCCAGTGAAAGCTGCCTCAGTGTAAGCAGGATCGCGAACCCAGGGCTCTAATTCACCAATACGAGGTACACGCGGCTTCTCAAATCCATTCGTTGTACCTTCACGATGTATAAGAACGAAGTCTCCTCGACGAACACCTAGACCATCTGATGCCAATAAGGGGGCTGCCCCGTCTGATGTACCATGCGGATCGAGCTCCAGGACGGATACAAGTTCTACAGCACCAGTATCTGAGAAGAGAATGCTGGCAGTCCTGTCCTTCGAATTGACAGACTGGACAATGGCTGGTCGTTGTTCACCTTCATTCCTCCAAACAACATGATCTCCTGGCCTTGAATAGACGTTAGCAAAATTTCTAGCATCAAGATTCCAATGTTCTTACCAGCAATCGTACTCGTCCGGGTTAAGATGAGGAATGACATCAATCGCTTTCACATTCTCCTTGACTCCGTCTTGCCATAGCAGCTCCAACATTGTCTCCGTTTCCGTCACAAGGAATACCTGCACATTAATGACACCGGCCGACTCTCCCTCCAGGCCGTGCGTTGTCGAAGGAAGTCCAGTGCAGTTCTTCAAGCGCACACGATCCCCCACCCGCATCTCCATATCCGACTTTCCTCGAATGAGCGTAAGCTTCCCGATATCTTCCCCGGACCAGAAATGCTGCGGACGATGTCGCGACTCTGCGTCTGCTGGATCCAGCTTTCCATGAAGTCAGTCATGAATGAAAGATGTTGGAGGAGAGGATGTCAAATCATACAGATTGGTTGAGGGCTAACCACGCGATCGCATAGACACTGTGCTTCATAGAGAGTACTGTGCCGTGGGTTTCTGTATTATTTCCAAGAAAAAACCCGAATAGATTTTGCATGCCCCCAGCAGGAGGGGGTAGTATGTCCTACGAGAAGATTATGTGAATCGGGACGAAGTACGGTGTTGAACAATAAACACTTACGGTGCCTTTGTCGCCGACGTTTAAACGAGATCCAAGCTCAGGCAGACGAACCAGGTGTCCGTTGTTGACCTCCACAATAGATTCATCGAAAACCTAAGCGCCGATGCATTAGCGATAACCGCTCAACGAAGGATGGAATTTTAAACCATATACCTCAATCACCTACGAAAGAGCGGGGAAATAATTAATTAGTGGGATAGAAAGACATAAAGAGCACGTACCTGGCCCACCCAGTCATCATAAATAACATAGTCGCCAATCTCAGCATCCTGTCGCTCCTCGATATCGTCCAACGTCCGCCATCCCTCTACAGGTTCTCCACTAATAGCATGCTCCATGCGAGCCTTTACAGTGACATTGGTGACCACGGCGGACCGCACGTCGTCCACGGAGCGCTTGCAGAAGTCTCCCGGCTGAAGACTTCGGTCGACGAGGTGAAGCTGCGAGTCGGACAAGATCTCGCGTTCGCCGCTATTGAGAATGAAGGAAACGCCGACCTCGCCATATTCGAGGGGGCGCATGAGGGGATCTTGGGCAAACCCGGGCTGGGGCGGGGGCTGGACGTCTTCGGCATCGTGCCAGCATCTCTACGAGGAACAGCAGTTGCATAAGTGGTGAATAAATCAGTTATTTCGGCGAGCATACCAGAACGATGCCGTATGATCTCGGTTTTCCAATGACCTGTACAATATCTTGCTGATAGAGCTGTTGCGGGTGAGATGAGCGTAGCAAGTAATTAGTACCTCCTCGACGGCTATCAGGAAGTAATATTGACCTTAGTGGACGGGCGTTTCCGCTGCTTTGCGGGCATGATGGTGGAGGAGAGGGAGTCTGTTGGAAAGAGTAGTAGGCGAGTTGAATAAGAAAATACAGGGATGTACGGGCTATAGGACGAGTGGGAGATCCAAGGGAAATGTGCGTTCTCGATAGTGGGAGGCCGTCACATGAGATTGTGTAATCGAGCGGTGCGGCAACCCGGCGTCTCAGTTGCGCTAAGTTCCACTGTACGCCCTTCAACCCAATGCAACTGTTCCTCCTCCGCGCTTCTATTCCCTGATTCTTTGATATCTTTCCTCGTATTTATATCATCTACGCTCCTCTTTCCCCAACAAGTCCCTTGCGCTCTCTTGAGCCTACACTCCTTACGTCGCATCAATGACCATGACCTCCGTCCTATCCGTTTTCCCAGACGAATTGATCCTCGCCATTCTCGAGCTGCTAGCCTTTCGAGAGCTGCTAGTCTGCAGACAGGTGGGCGTTACGCTTGTCGCCGGCCCATGACCGCTCTCATACGCACCCTACCAAAAGGTCTGTCGTGCATTTCGCACCACGGTGGATACAACAGCATTTCTACAATACACGATCGAGCTCGCTGCTGCAGGCCAGGAAGATGGTCCTTGCAGTGCTCTAAGCTCCGCTGTTCGTCTAGGCGCTCTGAAGGCCCATCAGGCTGCCTGGGACAAGCTGCAATGGGGACGGGAAGACTATGTCCCTATGCTTCACGGAGGTCTCTGGGAATTGTATGGCGGTGTATTGGCCCAGTCCAGCCCCGACGGGGATCTCCATTTCCGACAGTTGCCTTCGCAGCTTCGATCTATAGAGGAGAAGGACTGGACTATCCGTTCAAATGATTTTAATTTCAGAGTGCGCGACTTCGGATTAGATCCAGCACAAGACCTTCTCGTTCTCATCGAGAATCCGCGATGGTAAGAACGATTCTCTTGCTTGGCGACCTTATATGACCCTGATATCGTTTCGCAGGCAGGATTCTAATGCAGACCATTCATACTGTTTCCACCTTCGGATGCTGTCAACTGGCGAGCGACATCCGTTGGCGCTGAAGGGTCCCGTGTTTTCCCATGCCCAAGTCGACAGAGACCCAAATGTGTCCTATGCTATCCAGATTTCTGGAGACCACGTCGGCGTTCTTATCAATGGTGCGATGGAGAGTGAAAATGAGCTCCTGGTGTGGAATTGGAAAACCAACGAAATTAAAACAGTAAGTCATACGCGGCACATCCATCATTACAGTCCATTAAACCAATCTGCATTCAGAATATTTTTGGTGATCTGATCAGGGCATTCTCATTTTTTTCTGAGAGATACGTTATAATCTGCAAATTAGTAGTGACGGACGCCGAAAGCATCGACCCGGTTCTACTCGTGCTCAACTTCGAGGAAGAGCCCTCTGTAAGACATTCCATCGACGACGTTACTTGTGATTTTATATTTGGCTACCCGTCGCTGGGTGATTCTACCGACCTTGTTGCGTTTGACGTGCGCTCGGATCCCGCGCCCTCATGGAAACCGAATTCGGACCTCAGTGTTCCGTTTCAACTCGCGAAGGAGAACAGGATATTTGTGATCTCGCTCTGGTTTCAAGTGGACGATAACATACAGACCATTGCGCACTTTGTGCCAAGGGCTACCTTGGAGGCGTTAATAGAGCCATTAGAAGCTGAACGCACTGGCGGCAGCTTTGACTGGGAGGAATGGGGACCCAAGGGGACGCGTATGTTGATGTCTCCGCAAGGGCCGTCGAACGTGTGGGTTTGTTATGTGTATGGATCCAAGTATATCGTGCCGGATACGAGGCGCGGGAGTCCAGACTTCTTTGCGCGTGTCTACGATTTCAATCAACTTGGACTGCGGCGCGGCATGATGCAAAAACATGACGCAGAGGATGAAGGAAAAGTCGAAGGAAGAGAACACGCTGTCGGCAGTGAACCGGATGATGCAATACACGAAGACGGGAAGAAGCACGGCAGTGATGATGAGCTAGAAACGGAGGACGAGACGCTCTATGTCACGGAAGAGAGCGTATTGAAGGCTGAGGAGATCTTTGACGAAGAAGTTAGAACATCGCTGGGGTACCGAGTGCGGAGGTTTGGGCTTAGGACACCATTTCCCCGGCGATGTGAGGTGCTATGCAGCGAAGACAGCTTGATTCTAGTCAATGTGAGTGCTTGCGCTATAGCGCCGAGGAAACAGGATTAACATTAGATAATAGACGCACGTGGAACGGAGAGAATACCGTATTCTGACATTCTAAGCTCAGATAAACGCGCATGCGGTGTTGCGTGTACAACGGGAGAAGTGAGAACAGCAGGACAACAGCAGCAGCACAGTAGTATCATTGACACATGAATCAAGATGACCTAGTGCTGTATTATACGAGCCAATAGCAGATCGCTCTCTGCTGAACGCAAGAGGCAGGTATGGAATGGAATTGTGGCGAGGAGAAATGAGGGATTTAACGAAGCATCGTGAACCATACATATAGCGAATCAGACGCGAGAATCAGGCAATAATAGCTGAGCGAGATGGTCAGAACGTTCGAACATGAGAGACGGGATTGAGCGATATGGGCCATTCGCGGGGAATTAGCTGGGCATGATCGATCAGTAATCTTATCAGATAAGAAAGTTTTGGACGCTGGTGTATGATTGTTCACAGCTCTGCGCGTGCTTAAAGCTCCCTGCTCAACTCATGACTCCATCCCCCATCCATTCTTACCCCCTCTTCCTCTCCCTCTTCCACCATGATATCACATCCCTCTGCTGCCTCTACATCCCGCAGCATGCTCGCTGCTGCCCGTAACTCGCGCCGCTCCCAGACATTCAAGGCCTTCTACGCAGTATGCCCCTTGCCCTGCCCTGCTTTTCTCCTCTAATGTTTCTTGCTTTTACCAGACTATACGCAGCCTCAGACAGCCCCCGGCTACAGAACCCGAAGACGTACCCTCGTCGGACAACGTGAGTCGAGTCATATTACCACCTGACTTCGTCTCTCACGACCGCACCCTTAGGACTTTATTCTCTCCATCTTACGTGCAAACCCATCCCTCAGGGACACCAGGTCATACCTCGCCTCCTTTGGTCTCCGTTCCCAGCCAAAGCCTGCCCCAGAATCCTCCGCTGAGATCATTATTCCCCCACCGCCGTCGACAAAAGAGACCCCTGCACCCTCAATAGCACTCGGCCCTGATCTTCCAAAGCCAAGCCCAGTCATCGCATCTATTCTCAACCCCGTTTACCGCCGCACTGCACTTGTCAAGGTGCAAGGTCCTTTCACCGATGTCCAGCTCGACAGCATCACCAAGGGTATCGTATACCTCGAAAAGCTCGGCCTCGTTAGCGTAATCGTGGTCGAGAACGACGAACTACCTCGTGGCGAGCGCGACGAACGCAGCGCGGTCGTCGAAGAGACCATGCGTGTTGTCATGAGTCTCGAGAAGCACGGTGCTCGGGCTCGTCCAGTCGTCGGTGCCGTCGTCCGTTTAGGTCCGAAGCCAGGCGAGGAAGACCACCCCTCCCAGGAACGTGATTTCATTCCACCAGAAGCGCACACCGTCCCTTCTGATCTTATTCCCATCCGCTCTGCACTTCGTGCGGGGGAGATCCCTGTCATCTCTCCCTTTGCTTTGGACTCCTTCTGCCGGTCTGTCCGAGTAGATGCCAACGATGTTATTGCTGGACTCGCCCGCGGGATGGTCGAAGCCTCTGGGCTGGACAACCCCAGCTCCAAAGAGGGCCACGACGACTTCTCCGAGGAAGTCGATCTCACACCGCTCCGTCTGATGATCATTGACCGGCACGGAGGTGTCCCTTCTTACGCACGTTCTGGATATCCTCATCTCCTCATCAACCTCACATCGGAATACGACCACATTCACGATACATTTCACAATCCTTGGCGCGATACTCATCCTACTTCCCTCTCTAACCTCGCTCTTGCTCGCACATGCCTTGCCTACATGCCACCGACGTCCTCCGCCATCATGGTATCCCACAAGTCACCCAGCTCGCTCATTGGCAATCTCATCACGAACAAACCTGCTGTCAGCTCTAGCTTGCCTCATGCCCTTCTTCAAGGCAACCGCAAGCTCACCCCACATACACCAACGTTGTTGAGGCGTGGTCTCCCAATACAAGTTCTTCGGTCGACGGCCGAAATCGACCGAGAGAAGATGAACCGCCTGCTCGAGCTTTCATTCGCCAGAACTTTGGACGAGCCTTCGTTCTACGAGCGCCTGGAACAGACACTCGACTTTATCATCGTCGCTGGCGACTATGCGGGGGCTGCAATTGTCACCAACGAGTCCTGTCCCGCAAGCGGAGTGCCCATCTCGTACCTGGACAAATTCGCCGTCCTGCCAAAGCATCAGGGCGACGGCACCGTCGATTTCCTGTGGGTCGCGCTGCACGATGAGTCGTACGGCCTTGGCCACCCCTTCTCTGCCAACCCCAACGGTGGGAGGGGCGGAAAGGGTGAAGGCCGCGAACTTGTGTGGAGGAGCCGCTCGAACAACCCCGTGAACAAGTGGTACTTTGAGCGAAGCTCAGGCCATTTGCGCATGGGACCGTGGGTGCTGTTCTGGTGTGATGCCGAGAAGCGGCTTAAGATCGAGGAAGGGCGGCGGGGAAGTGCCGGGTTATCGTACATTGAGGAGTGGGAGGAAGGAAGGCTGTCCAGGTGGGCAGATGTCGTATCCAAGGTGCCATCAAGTTGGAAATAGTCGCAATAAGCAACAAAATTACCATACTCATAGACTATTTATCACTGTAATATATTGACAAAAGCAACATTCAGAATGGGACTTAGAAGTAATTGATAATGGAGAATTTCAAAATGAAATAAATGAAATTTAACTTTGGTATGACATGCAGTTCCAATGTAGTATGTATGCTATTATGATATCTCCATCTACATCCAGAAAAGAAAGGAATAACTCTGATACAACAAGCAGCACAGCAGGATAGCAATGGTGACGTGGTTAACACAGGCGTGTATAGTCTAGAAGAGCGAATCCAGTGCTTTTCTTGAAGCTTCGACTCCAAGCTGAAGATATCAGTTAGACAGGTTAATTTTTACAAGTGGGAGGAGAACTTACGAAAGTGGCAGCGTTAGCAGGGAAGGCCTAGAGGAAGAAGCATCAGAACCAGGCACCGGATTATTACAGATGCTAAGACATACTCTAGCCATTGCCGGTCCAAAGCCCTTCCACAGGGCACCAACACCGTCCCGCGCGATAGTCTTGCGAGCGCAATCCATCAAGCCGGAGTACGTGCCCGTCGGGGCGGACTGAATTCTTGATTTCAACACCTTAAGAATGTCCAATCAATAAAGAAGATGGTCACAAAGGTGTTCACAGACGACCTACATCAGGAGGGATGGCGAGCGACCACATAGCCACACCAGCAGTTCCTCCAGCCATGATAATAGCTCCGAGGTTCAAGTCGGCCGGCGATGAACCTGCGGGTGTCAGCGCCTTTTTGGTGACTTCGTATGCAGCGAAGTAGCTATTACCCAAGACTTGTAAGCATCGTTGATAATTAACTAGATGTGAGAACCACATACGCGGCGCTACCGGGACCATCACGAGCAAGAGTTGCACCAGAACCGCGGAAGATACTGCGCATGCCACCCTCCTTGTACAGTTGCTTCAAGACGTCCGTGACACCCTTGTACTTCTGTTCGGCTCCGCCTTGCCCTTGCACCTGGAATCGCGCATATTTATGTTAGAACTTATGTAAGAGGCCCAAAAAACAAGAATCACCTGGAGCAGAACCTTGGCTCTCTCCACAGGCGCAGTGACGAGGGTGGTGGGGACGGCAGACAAGAAACCGGCTGTTGCGAGCTCCGGGATTGACAGGGCCTCGCTTGTCCGGTCAGGGGTCAAGGCGAAGATGAGCTGCTTGGATGCGTCATATGCCTAGCAATGGGGTTAACTAGCAGGAACTGGGAGTGGAGTGGAGGAAACGCACCCAGAAAGACATGGCGAATATGGGGGTAACACCGAGCAGAGGAGGAACGATTCCGCGATATAGACTGGCAAATGCTTCGTTAATACAGAAAGTCGTGGATGCTGGGACAGAACACACCCAGAGACACCATCCCGAGCCAACGTCTTCTTCACCACGTCGATAGCTCCAGTGTAGCTACCAGGTGCAGCGGTCTGTAACCTGGTCTTCGTCAAGTCGAATGGGTGGCCTAAACATAGACATGAGTTGTTCTTCCAAGAAGCAAGAAGTTGGTACACATACCCACTAGCACGGCAGCGACACCTCCAAACCCTCCAGCGATAAAGGATTTGGCAGAGTCTGCTGCCGACACGCGCGTCTCTTCCGCTGCTGGTGCTTCACCGCTCTAACGATATTGAGTATAAAAACCCCTGCGCTGGAATAAACGGGACAACGCGACTCACCATCTTGTGCTGCTGTGGATGGTGGAGGGAGGATTGGTCTGGGATGTGGCAGTAAAATTCACGGCTTACCCCGCTTCTGGATTTGTCTTGGGCTCGGGATGGGGAGCGGGAGACCGGAGAGGGGCAATGGCAGGATTATTTCACATGACACCCCCAGCGCCCGCGTCGTTTAGCCGATCAATCTCCTCGATCGCGTCTAAACCCGCCCACGTGCTTCTTCCCGACGCGTCTCCCGTCGCTGCAGCGGGATGATCGTGTATACTCTTATATATATCTACGCAATACTTTACAGGCATAACTATGGATTACAACGTTTATGATAGTCTATTACTTATTACTCCGTGTCATCGTCGTCCCGCCCAAACCCACCGATGGGTTCGTATGTCGCCTCCGTCGTGTCTCTCCTCCACACCAGCCGCACCCCGTAGAAAAACGCGCATATCAGCATAGCGCCAATCGCGCCCACCGCACTGGGGGCACCGTATTCGACCCACCAAGGCGGTTGATAAGGAATCAACAGCTGGCTAATCTGAATTACACCCCCAGTTCCCCCGCCGGTCGTAGATCGGCCCCACGACACCACATGTGCCCAATCGGCCTCACCGTTCGTGCCCCGAGCACCTTTAATCCCGACCACATATTCCTGATCTTCGATTCTCCGCTGGAAGACCACATCGCCATATGCCGACGAGGGCGACCGCAGCGTGGAATATGTCGCAGAATCGTCGAGGGTGAGGGGCTGGTTGTTGTTCAATGGGTCAGTGTCGGCCTCAACAAAGTTTACTGGCCCCGATGGAGACGGGATAAGGTGTTGCATAACAATAGCTTGCAGACCCTCGATGTCTGCGTACAGTTTTGTCAAGTTGTACTGCTTGAAAGCTTCGTCAGGTGGGCACAGAAGCGTCCATCCCGTCGTGCCGAGGTTCTTGTCTGCCCAAGGTGAATCTTCGGGTGGCGCTGTGCCATTCAGTACCCAATCAAAACCAGCCTTGTTGACCAAGCTAGCCATGGTGCTGCCTTTGGCAGCCTTGACGAGCTTCCCAATTGTCAAGTGAACTGACCGAGGAAGGAGAACGTCAGAGAGCTCGTGGATAACACCCGTTTGCGTGAGGAGGTCTTTGGGGTAAAGCTCAGCTTTCATGCCAGACCAGCCGCCGCTAGAACTGATGAAGACTGTGCCATTCTTCAAACGATCTGCCTTTACGTCGCTGCCTTCGAGGGTGGCAAATGTGTGCTGCGAACCATTCACCAGTGTCCGGGCGTACTCGACAGTGTCGAGTGTGTGATGAAGGATAACGTTCTCCAGGTCTTGCTTGGAGGATGCCGCTAAAAGATGCGCGCTAACCAGTAGCCCCAATCGCTTGAATGCGCGATTCTCCGGAATAAGCAGGGATGTACGGGGAGTCGTCTTGAGAGTTTCGGCTTGCGAAGTGGAAAATACCGCTGCTAGGAAGTTAGAGAGATCCAGAAACGGCAGTGCCGTTTGTAGTGAGTCGGATGGAGGAACTAGGGGACGAGACACTAAGTATATGAGAGTGTTGTTGACTTCGACTAAAGAAACCCAATTAGGATGAGATCCATTCGTATGGCAAGCAAACACTTACTAGGATCACCAATTACTCCAGCGCCACCAAAATGGATCGTCTTATCCTTATCTCCCGTTTTCTTCTTCTCCCCACCAACTTCGATTGGTAGAACTTGTCTACCTCCGTCAAGTCCCTCCTCCTCTAGAGCAGTCTCTAAAAGGATTCCATCATCCAGCTTGGAGGGTGTCCACTTTCCAGGAATAAAGTGGTACTGCAGAAGCTTCTTGAGCTCATCACTGCCTTTATCCGGCAACTCGCCGTCTCCGAATACGGAAAGTACGTCGTCCTGAGGTGCAAGAATTGTATACGTCGCATTTATGTCGTTGATGAGAGATTTCAGGTTAACGGAGTGCAGCAGTGAAACAAACTGTGTGCAATTGAGAGCAAGCAGGTATTTCTCTGGGGTCAGTTGGAGCGCGCCTGGAGGTATTAGCAGAGAGGACACAAGGTGAAGGACGCCATTTGAAGCATATATGTCTGGCTGAACGAGGGTGGCATCTGAAACCTTGGTCTCTTCAGGAGTTGAAACGATTTCAAGACGCGTGCCGTCAAGTGTGGTCACTGTACAGATGATCAGAATAATTGAAGACAAATAAGACAAATGATCTCACAGTTAATCCCAGGTTGAAAGGATTCCGAGTACCGAACCCGCTTTTCCACCACAGCGTGCATCTCCAATATACGATTAAGATCGTCAGTAGCGTATTCGCTCTCCAAGTATAATCGTTCATAGGGATCCATAGCGTCCCAAGCGGAATCCACGGGCAGGAAAAGTGTCAGCTCTGGCGTGTGGTTTAACAACTTTGTGATCTTTGGCGTCAGTATACGGTTGAAGTACGACACAGATTCTTGCTTCGAGACCACCGTAGCTGCGCACCCATAAGTTCAAGAGGTAATGTAGCTACAACGAAACGACTCACCAAGGTCAGGCGGTGGATCTAGAACATCTGCAATACCCAGTAATACGCCATTCCCAGCATCTTCCTGGCCTTTCACGATCTTTGCGCCACCCTTCCCAAACGCGTCTACACCCACCCATGCTCCTTGGTCACGGGCCGATACTCTGAGTCTTTGCGGTTCTCCGCCGAGCGTTCCCCCAGGAATAGGCATCCATGGCGGAGATGGAGGAGGTTCCCGCGAAGGTGGTTGGACAGGCGTTCTGGGAAAGTGCAACGTCTTGTGGACCGTGATTTTGTCTGGGGTAGACGGTACGCTCGGGACTGAGTAATTCAAGAGATGGTAGAAGAGCTGTTGTCTGAGCTGTTCCTGAACATTGTCCGTGAGCGTATCGAGTTCATCCGCAAGGGCAACGCGCCATAGCGAGTTGGTCGAACTGTGCCGCTCGATGGCGTCATTGGTGGGCGCAAACAGAGTGCTTCCGTTAAGCTTGTTGAGAGTCGGGATCAGTCGCGCTCGTTGTAGCAAACGAAGTAGAGAGGTGTAGTCCGGGTCGGCAGAGAGGGCGTCGACGAGAGTTCTGGACTGCGGAACGGGGGGTGCGTCCCAAGACACCTGCGAGGCAGCTGAAAACGGGAGGAGGGCAGCGAGGAGAGCGAAGGGCAAGCGACCCCGGAGCTTCATGTCGAGGAGGCAGAGCGCGCGCTAAGTAAAAGTAGTGTACGGAGGAAGAGGAAGAGGTGGCAGTAGTTGCTAGCAGACAGACGGAGAGCGCAGCTTGGAGGTGGAGAGGAGGACGTGCATGCACGTGTTGGTACGCGCGGATCGCCAGTTGTAGCGCAGGGCCACTTCCACTTATGTCACCCTCCTCGACAGCATCGAAAGCGGTTAGCAATAATATCGCATCCCTTCTTCCTCCCATGGCCCTCTAATTGCCTCCGCCTCTCTCGCTATGCTGCAGATCAACTCCACCTACCCAGGATACCCAGCAGCAGGGCTACAGCATCTGCTCCTTCCCCATGAAGCCCTGCTGGTATGAACCCAATCTCAGTGTCCGTATCTGACGCGCTAAACCCTGCCTATCCAGCTCTATCCCTCTGCAGACAACATAATTCTTCTTGATGCGCGTTCCCTCTCTCTCGTCCGAGTCCTCGCGTTCTGGGAGGCGTTTCCGGGCACAGCGCATACCAAGGACGCGATCACATCCATCTCGGTTGACTCTGGCATGAAACTCGTACGTAGCATGTTCGTAGCCCTTGTCATACATGTGCATTACCGTGGAATAGATAGTGGCTGCAATGAACACGCGAATAGCTGCATGGTGCTTGTCCGGAGTACAAGAAGATGCGTGGCGGATTCATTCAACCCTTGTTCTTCCGGACAACCAGACTGTGACCACCTTGGACAGCAAAGCTGGTAAGCAGGGCAGCGGCCTCTGTGCTTCCAGACACCGCTGATGCTACTCAGGGCTTCTCGCTGTCGGTACTGAGAGAGGTCTCTCCATATACACCTTAATTCTGGAGAATGATCTTCCCTCATGGTCAAAGAAATGGAGCTCCTCGTAGGTCACCGGTCATAGATCAGTGTACAACGTCCATAGCATGCTGACGCTGACTCCAGCGCAGCTGCACCTTCTCTGCTGAGCTTCGCGCCATCCATCATGTGCATTGCTACTGTATCGAAAGTACGCATGCATAGTACATCGTGCATGCGGTTTATTGAGAGTCTGCCAACAGAAAGATAATTCCGTTAGAATATATTCTACGACCTCCGGACGACAGACCCAGGTGATCCGCCATCCTAGACCAGTAACCGACCTGTCCTGGCGATATTCACAAGCATCTAGCCGGTACGTTGTGCGTTTATTTCCTTCTGCAGCAAACAGAAGGCTGAACCTGTTCCAGTGACGACCTCATCCTTTACACCATCACATCGGACTCTGCTTTACGCATCTTTCTCCCCGTTCTAGATTCACCTGATTGTCTCCAACTTCACGCATGCTTAGATCTGTTCTCGTCGCTACCGTTTTCGGTTGCGTCGAATAATCTGGATCCACCTTCGAAGGTTTTCTGGCTCGATAGAGGAGTCATCGGCACCGTTATGGACAACAACTTAAAACAACATCCCCAGCAGGACGATGCTCGCACAAGGAGGATAGCCGAGATCAAAGAGGAGGGGTGGGACTTGTTTCTTCGCGTTCTTGGGGACGGATCTGCCGTGGTAACTGCTGTTGCTGTAAGCAAGGTTTAGTTATGCACATATAACTCTATTCACCGACCACTCTCAGAACCTAGATCGAAGACCCCCAACCCTACTGAAACAGTTCACGCTCCAGCAGTCACCATCTGGGACCTTCTCCCATCCCCCGTTCCACCTCTACATCCTGCCTCATAAAGATCCGACTCTTGTTACCCTCATTGTATCATCACCGATAACCGCCTTTGAGCTCTGTCCGCTCACGTTCTTCGATGCCCAAGCACATGGTCTCCGGTTTTCTGCCAAAGGTTTGGAGCGCGTCCCAGAGGAAGAGATCCAGATTACACGCCTTATACGGACACCTGAAGGCAAAGGTATGGGTGTTCTGAGAGAGAACCGCGGAGGGGAGGCATGGAGAATAGTAGATTCTGGATCCAAACTTGTGAGATCAGGGAGTTGGGCTGCCGCAGACTTTGTTGTGGTTTTAGAGAGAGGTGATCGAATCCCTGGATTTCAGTGTTCATCTTGTTAATATTATTACAGGTCGACAATTTGTGACATATTCAAAATCCGATAGTATCCTCACCCTCCATACATCACCACCGCAAACATTACTGCTTCCCAAGCTCGAGTCATTGTTCACCATACCCTCATCGGAAGGCTACGACACCATTATCGGCATAACCGATGACTTCTCTATCCTTCAAATCTGTGCAACGGACACTACCAGTCTTACACTACGATCGGAGAGCCGTTTACCGCTGACTTCCCTTCAATTTATTCTTCCTGTTGACCCCATGGCTTGGGGACAGCATAACGCAGCAGTAGAGCATGATGTGCTGTTGAGTGTTTCTGAAGACGGGGAGCTGGCATTCTGGGTTCCGGATATCACTGAACGAGGGTGGAGATGTACAGGTAAAGTAAGGACTGGGAGAAGTGGGTTTAAGAAAGCTCGGTGTAGCTCCGCGAAAAAGACTGCTCTTAGTGAGTGGAATTGTTATTTTTTGGCGAGCATCAGTCTTACACCCAGTTCAGTTGTTCCAGACCCTGCCGGAAACGAACTAACTATATGGGATTCAACAGAATCTGAGTTTGCTTCTGGTCTGGAGTATAGCGAAATTTACAGGTAGGGGCACAAGGCATCCCCCAAGTTACAGCAAATTGATTATCATTTCTTGACAAGCGAACCTATTCTTGACCTAGATTGGAGTTCGACTCCCGGCATGCAATCAATATTAGCTGTTGGCTTTCTCCGCCATATCGAAATCTTGTGCGAACAACGGATGACATATTTCAACGACGGTCCAGGATGGGCACTGTGCCATAAGGTCGAACTTCATAGGTATCTATCATCTATGTCATTTATACTGAAGCATATGAGATTCCTGATTTATCGTGAAATCCCGCAGTATCACCCCGTACTCCATCAGCGACTCTATTTGGCTCGCCTATGGCGCTCTAGTCGTTGCTGCTGGGCAACAAATGTTCCTTTTCGGTACGCCAATACATCCAGAAAATGGCCAAGAACCCTCCGAGAGTCTCTTCCAATATGTCGCTCGACAAAATGGACCTTTGGAACAATACCACCCTCAGATGATTCTGCAATGCCTGTTATGGGGTGAGTCGTGTGCGGTCAGTTGGACTTCTATACTAAATAGCGCCACGACCGCAGATAAAATCGAAGTTGTCAAGGAGATCATTGTCAATTTGGCTCACGATATCGAAAGGCATTCAGAAGATCCCGAGGATCATGGTTGGACTTTCCTTCCTGTCGAACGTTTTCTACAGCACGATAAGAATGTTGCCACAGTCAGTGCATTTCTAGACCCTTTTCTTTGCCTCTGATTAATGAGGAGCTCAAAGGTATCGAGTGAAAAGAAAAGATACACCTTACTATTCAACGAGCCCATGCCGAAAGACGAGTGAGACGCTATAAATTCAGTCATGGTTGACATTTACTTATCATGGAATCTTTCCATCATGCAGTTCTGACGCGGAGGGATTTTCTCGCTCATTAGTGACGCATTTAATTGATGCTCTCGAAACAACACCTCTTCCGCATCTCACGAACAAGGAGCAGGCACATCTAATAGTCCTCATCCAGGCGACGTTGGAGGTGTGAAGATAGTCTAATTATCAGCACTTGTACCTCGTTAACATTTACCACCAGATTGATGAACAAAGGCGTGCCTTGGATTCTAATGGCCTCCGCTATCTCATAAACATGCGTTCATTTTATATTCTCAATCGCCGCGCTGCTTCGAATACCAATACTCCCCCCTCGAATGGTGCGATTCCTCGGCATACCGAACGGAGAGAGCGCCTTCGTTATCGTGATATGGTTTGGGCATTCCACAGCGAAAGTCAAGAATTACTTCTAGGAGTGTCGACATCAGCATGCGGAGGGAAAATGTGTTGGTCCGATGCTAAAGCGTTGGGCGTGTCGATCTGGCTCAATTCTCTTGAATCCCTGGTTCGTGCTATATTTGCATCGCACTGAGATGCACCCTAACCGCCCATCCATATTTCAGAAATCCCAGTTTGAGATCATCGCGCGCAATGAGTACATGGCAGGTGATAATCGTGACCCAACTGCATGCTCGCTGTTTTACTTTGCGCTGGGAAAGTCAAAACTTGTCCACGGACTATGGAGACAGGCTGCCTGGCACAAAGAACAAGCATTAATGCTCAAGTTCTTGGGAAATGACTTTTCGGAGCCACGGTGGCGTACTGCCGCACTGAAGAATGCATATGCACTGCTCAGCAAGCAACGTTTTGGTTGGTTACGTTCAATTAAGTTCAAAACATCAACTAACCATTGTGTAGTCTATGCCGCGGCTTTCTTTCTCCTGGGAAATTCTCTGAAAGATGCAGTCAATGTTTGCGTTAAGCAGTTGGGAGACTTTCAGCTTGCCATCGCATTGGCCCGGATCGTGGAATACAGTAACGAAGGACCAGTGCTATGCAGTATCCTTATCAGTACTGTTCTTCCCACTGCGTTTGAGACCGGAAATCGGTGGCTTGGTAGTTGGGCATTTTGGCTGCTTCATCGGAGAGATCTTGCCGTCAGAATTCTCTTGGTAGGTGATTTGATGTTTTTTTCCTCAGCCCCTTCTCACTGTTAAATGCATTGGGGTTTAAGACTCCAATACAAGACATTGCAGCTGCTTTCGATATCAAGGTGCAGGAGATAGGTGAACCTCATTATGATGATCCCAGTCTGGCGCTTTTATTCTCCCAGCTACGCTCGAAGACTTTGCAGGCAGCTAAAGGAACAAGCGAGATATCAGGTCGCGCAGAATTTAACTTTGTCTTACAGATGGCCCGAGTGTTCTGCAGAATGGGTGAGTATTCTTGTTGTCTTGGAATTAATTCTTTTGTCTAAAACATGTTTTTGCTTAGGTTGTCATGTCTTGGCTCTGGGTCTTGTCCGTTCCTGGTCCTTTGAGCGGCCGTCGACAGCCGTCCACGCAACTTCACCTGCGCATGAACGAACCAGATCTAGTCCTACAATTCCTCGCCGTCCCATTTTCCCGTTAGGACCAGCTCTCCGGCGTAGGTCCTCGATCGTGATTGACATGGATATCGGTTCCCTTCCTCCAACGCGATCTGGATCACCCGAACGTGTCAACCAGAAAGAGCATCCAATAGACGCGATCAAGGAAGAAAGTGATCTGTTGGCGAGGAAGGCAGGCCTAGGGAACTTGATGAAATCTGCGAAGCAAGATGTACAAGTACCCGAATTTGACATGAGCGCATTTTTCTAGATCTCATGATATTGTGATCTTATGTAAACATCGCATATTCAGATTATCGTTATAGTGGCAGGATAACATTCATTCTTGGTTTAGTAATGGTACAGGCCGAGGGTCTACGTGGCGACAACCTTAACGTGAAATTGTGGCGTGAAATACGGAAAGAATATCAATGTTTACTCTTGCACCTCAACCTCGCGTTTCTTAAGCACAAGGGGACTACCGATGACCCGCTTCCATACATCCTGGACATCCTCAACGACAGTCTCGAAGTGAGAAGTAGCATCATATGAACGAGTGATGAAGATGTTGTCCGTCTCGCCAGAGGACGTGGGCGTGTAAAGGGGTGTGATGGACACGAACCTGTTACAGAGCGGTTGGGGTAAGTATCAGGTTTAACAAGGTCTAACAAACGTACTTCTCGTGTATGGGACCAAGAAGGTTAAGACCCGGCGCGATCTCGAGCTCAGGTTTATCAGTCTCGACAATTGTGCTCACGATTGCAACATAGATATCCTTAGCACAGACATTGTGCGTCGACGAAACCATGGCGATGTAAATATCTGAGAAATGTCAGGAAAGCGACCATCTGGTAGAAAAACCACAACTTACCATTCCGCCTATTGACCTGGTTCTGGGGTATAATGATCTGGCAACTGTCGCTATCTTCTGTGCCCGGGATGGGGTGCTTGAGCAAGCAAATAGCCCGAACGACCTTGCCCTCTTCGATGACCCTAACCTTTCCACCTTCTGTTTCCTTCCCAGCACCGAAGTAGCTAGGGTCTCCAATAACCTGCTTCGCCTTCACAGTCTCGTCACCACTCCTGACACCGACGAATTTTCCTTCGGAATCCGTGACAATCTCATCAATCTTCTTATCAAGCATGTAAGTGCCGCCATAGATAGCACTGAGACGCGCAAAGGACTGCGGGAGTTCTCCCAATCCGTAAAGCGGGTAAATGTATGGCGACTTGCCATAACGGGCCATCGAAGAAGTATACAAAACGATACGCTCGTATGTCGGACGCGCCGGCTTTGTGATGTAACTATTATACTATTAGAACGTTTGTGAATTCTGAGTTAACTAAGACTCACTCGTCATCGAGATAGAGAGCCATTGCGTGGCCGATGAAATCTTGTGTGCCAGGCTCTAGTCCAAACTTCTCATAAACAGTCTTCATGGTGTCCCTGTCGAGATTAATGCCTAAACCCCTAGGTGAAAACCAAACCACTTCACGGGAAACGAAGATTGCATACCCTGGTGGGTAGCAGGATCTTCGTCTTTCCATCCCTGCAAGAATTCAAAGAACTTCTTGGCACGTCTCTTCTCAAAGAGGCCCATCAGAGGGCTCCTGACAGCCTCCATTTCCGTGCTGGGGACCTTTGAGATTCTGCCATCGCGGTAGACGAAGCTTCCAGCGATTTGTTTGAACTCAAGGTAGCGCGTAACATCAGTATGGACCAGGATTTTAGTGAGTTCTCCGGAGGCAATGATGAATTTTGGAACCAAGTCGACGGCATAGTCACGGTCACGACCAAGCTCAGTGGGTGGTGATTGATTGGGTCGGAATTCGCGATACAGCTACGATAGATCGACAGATCAGCATCTGGATGCCACTCCAATCGCGCAGAACTTACTTGAGTTAGGTTAAGACTGGCGCTGTCGCCGCCATAGTAGTCATTTCTGTCCATGTGGAGAACTTTCTTCCCCTCCACCGACAGGAGACCCGAGAGAATACATTCGGTCAAGCCAGTGCCTAGGACAACGACCTGGATAGATCGTTATGGGATATGTATGTGCAAGAACAAGAGAAATACACACATCATACTCTTCATCCATGGTATAGGTTCGTAGAGGTCGTTAGAAGATTGGATGGGTGTATGTGTAAAGGGGGTTCAAGGATGGTTGCTAAGTACAAGCTGCACTGCTACTTAGCCACTTTATCGATTCTGGCAAGCACGTGTTGACATCACACCGATTGACCAAAATAGGTTTCATTCACAACAGTCGGCGGCGAACAGTATCTATTCAAAATGTAGGGAGGCTATAACTCAGGTATCGAAGACTCAATATACACGGAAAGGCAGCAATAATCAAATATACTATACAGCGTGATTATGGGTATGCATTAACCCCAGAGATAAAACATAACAAAAATAAACGATGAGTCCCAAATGTAATAACGTACAGTAGTCAGTAAGCTGCCATAAAGAAAAGAAAACTTCAGGGAAAGTTCACGCATCACGAATCGCCGCTATCTTCTCTGCCACGCTTGACACGAACGCTTTCGACGCTTTCATCTTCATCGAGGTCGTGCTTTCGTTTAGCCTTGGGTGGAATCAGACTTGGGTGACCCCACTGAGTACGAATCGGTGACGGTGGTGATGCAGTGGTTTTCTGACGCTTTTGGATTCGCCGAACAAGTTTATCGAGCACTAAAGAGGAAACAAATGTTATTTTAAGAAAGAAGATCATAACACTGAACACACCTTTTTCGTTTCTGCGGTAATATTCAGCCCACGATTTGGCGGATCGTTGGGGATGCTTGAAAAAGATTAGGAATTCGTCCAAAACAGACATAGCATATTGCACGCGTACTTTTTTGCTGAATGGCTCCCATTTTTCTTTGGCTGTCGCTTCCTTCCACTTTGGGAATGATGCAATGTACTTCGCCGTTACATAGTGATCCGCCTCTGTAAACGCCTCGCCTTTGGCGCCCATCTCACTCTCTTCGTAATGCTTTATCGAAGTTTTGCCGTCATCGTCATCATCATCATCCTCCTCTTTACTCTCCTCCTCCTCCTCCTCATCTTCCTCCTCAGTGCTCGACTCACGGTATTTTGGTCGACGCCGAGGAATAGGAATTTTTTCCTCCTCGCTCGACTCCTCTTCCTCCTCGTCATCATCATCCTCATCATACTCATCACCGCGATATGATGCAAGGATCTTATCAGGCAGATCATGATTATTTGACCAATGAGACGCCCAAGATTGGGCAGTGTGATGAGGAGCCTGGACAAGGCAATTCAGCCTAAGCAATGAATTCGGTGTGATTTACTCACCTTTTCTGCAAGTAAACTGCAAAGATCAAGCCGTGTCAGATCTGAATCACTTTTCAGACGCCACGAAATGAATTTAATGAAGAAATCGCGGTCTTCTTGTGTATATTTATTTCCTCGTCCCTGGGGTATGATCTTTGTAGGCGGACTAGGTGAACGAGAGGGAGGCTCTGGTATCTTGATCTCCGCATTGGGAGGCGGTAAACGGTCGCCATACACGGGTGCCGGTGCGGTAAGGCTGTTGATAGTACTTCGGCGTCCAGTTGTGGCTGGTGGCAGCTGGACAGAAGGGGTAGATTGGTTAGAGGACTGCTTGCGCCCTTTAGCAGCAGAAGCAGTAGAAGGCGCAGGAGAAGACTCGATCTTGAACGACGCTGGTGACGGCTTTTTGACCATCTTCATGGAGGATTTACGCAAGTCCTTTATCTGAGAAAAACTAGCGCTAGGTTCCCTTCCAGACATATGCGTTGGAGTTCCCGATGGCGTAGCACTCTTCTCTTTCTGTATACAGGTGGCAATCCAAGCATCGAGACGCTCTTTGTGGTCTAGATAGTAATCCTTCCAAAGACTGGCAGAGTGTCCATTTTTCTAGCGTGGAATGCTTCAGATATGGTGATTCATGGCCAATGGAAAGAGAACTCACGCCGTGAAGACTGTTGAGACCATCTTTGTAAGTCTCACCCCTCCGGCGACTGCTTAGCAAAGCTGTGACCAAGGTCATCTCATCCGCGGCCTCGACAGGTGCAGACATTGAGAGAGCATCCTGCAAGATTTGCGGTGGCAGGTATGACATATTGAAACCAGGCATTGCAGGAATGCCGCCGGGAAATGACTGATGCTGCATTGCATTCGACCAAGACTGCTGGTTATAATGTTGCTGCTGGTGCTGAGGATGCTGACGGGAGCCTGAAGGTATGGGAGGGCGCCACTGATTAGAGGCCATGTGCTGATGCTGCATTGGTTGGGATTGGTGTTGATGTTGGGCGGATATGGGTAAGTTGTTTGAATACTGCGATTGGTTGGATTGCATGGGAGGGAAGTCGGGATACGGATTAGAGCTGGTAGACGCGACATTATGGGGATGATAGCCATTCATCGCGTGTGGTATTCTTGAATTCATGTTTGGTAGAGTGGGTTCAGACAAGCGTGGTATATTCAATAAAACGCGGAAGCGCTGTGAAGGCTATAAACCTGGAAATATAGGGAGCGTAGTGAGTTGCAATGCAGCGGAGGAACACGTCGAGCAGGCTGGGAGCACATACGTTGGAAGTAAGCTCGTCTATGGCTGACACTGGACTTCGTTGACGCCGTTTGTCACTAAAAAATCGCTCGCGAAATTGTGTGACACAAGCGTTACCACGTCACTATCACGTGGTGCATACGCGTGCGGGGTAGCTCCGGTCCGACTTAACCTGTTCCCCTACCCACCACTCAGAGCACTATACCAACCTATACCCTCTGTCTTCTTCTCACCATGTCCTTGCCAAGGTTTCCTCAGCTTCCTCTGCGCGTCCGCACCTTCGTCACCTCTGCCCATGTGAAGGCACTTAGCGCTACAGCTAGTCCTCGCGCTGAGCGTATCTCCGCAGAGTGGAAGGGTACCAGTGCAACCGGAGGGACCACCAAGAACTTCATTGGCGGAGAGTTTGTGGAGAGCAGCGCTACGGAATGGATCGACCTCCATGATCCAGTCAGTGATCATATACACTGATTGAATGGATAAAGCTGACATACGTTATCGGCGTTCAGTCAACCCAGACAGTGCTGTCGCGAGTACCACAGAGCACCAGCGACGAGTTCGGACAAGCGGTGGATGCTGCATCACAAGCGTACAAGACATGGAGCAAGACAAGTGTGATTACGCGGCAGAGATTTGTTATGGAGTGTGTATCTTCCTCTTTCCCCTGAGAGTGACTATTTAAAGGTTGTCGCAGGCTTCAGCATCTGCTTCGAAAGAATTCGGATGCCATTGCCAGTAGTATTGTCCTAGAGCAAGGAAAGACCTTGGCTGGTGAGATGTTGATTGACGCCCTCTCAGAAATTTCCCAATTCGTTGACTTACTGATGGCTTCATGCAGACGCACATGGGGACTTGCTTCGAGGTCTGCAAGTCGTCGAAACAGCTGCTGGAATTACCTCGACCTTGCTCGGTGATAAAATTGAAGGTTTGGTCTCCTGTCCTGTTTTTTATACGCGACTTACCTTACATTCCAGTGAGCAAGGATATGGATACATATGTACGCCGAGTACCACTCGGTGTTTGTGCCAGCATTGCACCCTTCAACTTTCCAGCGTAAATTTATCACCTCGCTTGTTGTATTATAACTCATTAATAATTTTAGGATGATTCCTCTATGGACCATACCAATGGCTGCCGTGACAGGGAACACTTTGATCCTGAAGCCTTCAGAGCGTGATCCTGGCGCAGCTATGATGATTGCAGAACTCTGTCAGCAAGCAGGTGAGCAACCGTAACAATAAATATGCTATCAACCCCGAGTGTTTCCACGTTTAGCTAAATTTATTTAGGTTTACCCGCCGGTGTCCTTAATGTTGTTCACGGGGGAGTTCCGACCGTGAATGCCATTTGCGATCATCCTGCAATCAAGGCGATCAGTTTCGTGGGTGGCGATCGCGCTGGAAAACACATCTATGAAAGGTGATCTGCACTTAACTATGTCGGTCATTTGTGACTTATGAAAATATCTAGAGGGACACAGAACGGCAAACGCGTACAGGTGAGAACATATTTCTCTATGCACTTGAGCTGTTGACAAATATTTACGGCCGAATTCGTACAGGCCAACTTGGGTGCTAAAAACCATGCCGTTCTTATGCCAGATGGTACGTTGGCTTGATCTAGCGTAGAAGCTATTTATTTAAACTACCCATATAGCGAACAAAAATCTGGCTCTGAACTCCATCATTGGTGCCGCTTTCGGAGGTAAGTGTCACTTTTATATATCTCCGTTCGTAAATTAATCTGTTTTTATCAGCTGCCGGACAACGCTGTATGGCAGTGTCTGTCAGTGAGTCTATATAAGCGCCAATTATATTAAAGATGCTCTGCTGACATTAAAGCAGTTGTCCTCGTTGGAGAGGCTCAATCGTGGCTTCCTGAACTTGTCGAACGCTCCAAGAAACTGAGCGTAAACGGTGGCTTCGAAAAGGGAGCAGATCTGTAAGTTATATATTCAATCCTTGGATGGCCTCTAAATACTGGTATGCTTTCCTATCAGTGGACCTCTCATTTCGCCCGCTGCAAAGGCTAGAGTGACTGGTCTCATTTCTTCCGCTGAGGAAGACGGAGGGAAGATTGTGCTCGATGGACGAGGTATCCAGATTCCGGGGTACCCCGACGGTAACTTCGTTGGACCCACCATTATCGAAGCAGGTACTTCGATGAAATGCTACAGGTAGGCTCTCTTATATCCTATCTATCAGCGAATATCCTTTTATCAACTGGATCTAGGGAAGAAATATTTGGACCAGTCTTGATCGTCCTGCGGGCAGAAACCCTCGACGACGCGATTGACCTTATCAACGAGAACAGATATGGCAATGGAACTGCCATATTCACACAATCCGGTGCGACTGCTCGTAAATTCGAAACAGAAGTAAATGTTGGCCAGATTGGTATTAACGTGCCCATTCCCGTCCCGCTCCCCATGTTTGCTTGGAGCGGTAACAAGGTACGTATATCGTTGGTTGGCTTTCCTTATTTTCTGAATTTTGGTCTAGGGGAGTGTCCTGGGCGACATCGGTTTCTACGGCAAGAGTGGTATTAACTTCTATACCCAAAACAAGGTAACTGGTCCATTCATGTCGAGAATCAAGTGGCAAGAGACTGATTATATTTACTATTCAGACAACGACTAGCTTGTGGAGGGCTGAAGATGCAGTGGGCAACAGGGCAACTGTAGACATGCCCACTCACAACTAAATAGTCAGGCCATATTTTGTATCACATGCGCACCTATGACTTCGACGTAACAAAGTATCGTGCTCCTGTAAAATATATATACCAGCAAGTTTATATCTATATTCTAAGGCTTCATCGAATCTGTCTTCCCAAGAACATCATCTAAGAAGGCATTCGAAAGTGATGTGCACTGCTGATAAACCTTCTCGAATCCATTCTACAAACACCGACGTGTCAAATTTAGGGAATAAGATGACCATTCGAATAGATACATACGATCCCACCGTAATATGGATCTGGGATAGGCTTTCCGTCAAGATACGAACCCCATAGACGTAGTTCAGCTGTCGCGTTTCCAGGCTTTATTCGCTCTAAATTCCTCAAATTGCTCTCGTCAGCGGCTAAGATGTGCGTAAATTGCGTAAAGTCTGACGTGGCCACCTGGCGAGCGAGACTGTCTATAGGAACATTATGCTGTTCGCCGGAACCCATCTGTGATCAGAGCTAGTTGGAATGGTATGTATGCATGAGCCAGGCACCTTTTTGCAAACAGCGATAGTCCTAAGACACACGAACTCTCAGAAGCTGTCATCTCACAAGCACATAAATGAAATAGCGCACCGTTCATCTGGTTCCTCCCCAACGTGATATCCGGCTGTGCCACAGCTATCCACGACAATGTCCACGCTTCTCTTTTTGGCGACATCTCGGAGGACGGCCTCGCCCATGGGCGAACGACATATATTGCCTGTGAGTGGGGTATTATATTCTGAATCTCGGGAGTACAGAAAGCAGCAATTGGTTCATGCCTAGACAGACAACAAGGACTTTGAGTTGGACGGGATCTGCGGGAGACATGGTGGTGACTGTAGTGAAATCGATGGCCGTAAGTTAGCAATGATCGCGATCGAGATAATTCATGATCGGTCGGGATTGACAACGATCCGGGATCTTGATCTAAAGCAGGTTGACCGCAGCCCAAGGCGAACGTTGCTAGCGACCACGACCACCCAGCATATCTCCCAGAACCTCCTTACACCGTAGCACATCGCCATTGAAAGTTATGCCCTCTCCACCAATTTCCGTCTTTCTCACCACCATCGCGTCGCAGCCGGCTCTGCGTCAACGTCAAGGTGCCTCCTGACTGATTTCGTATCCAGAGACCAGGCTGACCATACTCGCACAGAATACCTCCTACGCATTCTCCAAGTGAAGAAGATACCGTTCACATCATATGATTTGGCTTCGGACGAGGAAGCAAAACGACTTTGGAAACGGAAAGCACCGTTAGGTAAAGCATGTTCATGCTGAAAGTTGTGATTAGCTTGTTTCAACACTTTCTGTCAGATAAGCAACAGATTCCAGGGATTCTTGTTGGTGGCCGATTTCCCGGTGTATGTTTTCACCATTTTGATGTTCAAGTTCATTTTATAATTGACCCTATATCTCTCCAGACATTCGCGGACTTGTGAGTACCCAGCTTGTACAACTCGTCTCCAGGCGAAATCTAATACCAGTCTAGTGAAGAAGCAGTGGAATATGGAGAACTTGATACATTTCTTCGACTAAAAGAAACATGGAATCCCAATGACGATGATCGACCACCTCCCCCACCCAAACCAATCGGTGTGCCAGGGGCCGCTATGCCTTTGCAAATGACACCAGAACACCTGAGGAAGAAAATCATTGCCGAACACTCATCTCCGCTGAGAGGGAAAACTGCTGGTGTTCCTGTGAATAAGAGAGTGGGCGAATTTGATGCCGGCACGGCATTTTCTGGATATGGTCTACAGGGGGTAAAGGTGACTGAAGACGAACTCAGAGATTTAGTGGCCGATCTTGGGCTGGATGGAGATGAGGCAGGGGACCTGGTCAAAGGTCTGAGCAGCATGAATCTTTCGCCAGAGGAAGAAAAGAAGGGGACGAATAAGGTCGAGAAAGAGACAGATTTAAAGGAAGCAGCGGAACCGAAAGTGTCGAAGGATGCAGAAGAAACAAAGGCCGCAGATACCGGGAAACAAGAAGAATCGAAAGGAAAGGAGGTGGAAGGGGTGAAAGAAAAGGAGGCAGAAAAGCAGGAATCTTAAAGGACCTTTGTATATTGGATTTTAAGGAAATATTGGGATTAGGTTTATCACGGTACATTCAGGTGTGATCCTTGTCGTCAATGATGAAACGAAATGCCAAGTAAGACGACTTCCAGATGATGAGGCATGTCACGAAAAATATCGGTGAAAAGTCGGAGGAATAGTTTATGAAGAAAAATACAATATCTATTATGAATCAGAGTCCGACTCTCGCTTGGATGCACGACGTCTAAGGCGACCAGGAGTATCCGCAGGGGGTATGCTAATTTCTCCCACTTCTGTTTTAAGCCTCTGCCGGAGAGAATTTTCAGTACATTACAATAGCACATGAGCGAAAGAAACCGACCCTTTTGCTGCTCCTCCGACGCCTCGAAATCTTGGTGAGATCGCCGTCATCGTCGTCGGTAGATTCAAGTGGGGGAGGAGCAGAAGACGGCTCTACTTTCACCTTCTCATCCAAAGGACCACTATCGCTTTCAGGAGAGGGATATGGTAGCATTATAGGTACAATACACATCCCCAACATCGAGGATAAAATCATGAGGAAAGTCATAGATGAGATGACGGAGAAGATAAATGGGAACCGTATTGCAAGACCACTGAATTAACACGTCAGAAGTCGTACTAAGGGCGAGATGTTTGTATCTTCTTACCGAATACCATGAGGAATGGCTACACCGCGGAGGGATGCAGATACGATGCTTAACTCGCGGCCTTGACCATCCCCGATGCTTTTCCAGCTGTCGCGTCGGCCAATCTCTGCATATGCCAGCACCTGAGACGTGCCGGACATAAACGAAGATACCAGTGGTACGTCGACTATTATGACATTAGAGCGTCTTGAAAATATTGAGGGGCGAGATGAAACGGCAATAGCCTATTAAAATATGGTCTAAGCAGTGGAAGAGGTAGTCAAGCGACGTGACTCACAGAACGGCGCGTGGAAATTAGAGTCTTGTTAGACGACGTAGATAACGTTAGACTTATCATGAAGTTTCCAAGAGCAAGATTAGATTCCGTTGCAGGTATTTTCAAGTGGACGGAGATGTCATAACGCTGCTGAGGGACAAACGCCGGTAGATTCGCGTATGCATATGGGGGAACACCGTCTCTAATAACGCGAACATCATTCGTGAAAGGAAGTTCCGGGAGAAGGGACGAAATGCATACCCATATTGCAGATGCAGAGGTGCTTCCCACCCAACGGCGAGACTTTTCCACACCATTCCGCCAGCCAAGATCGACAGAACCACGATGAGGGGAATAAAGAAGACAAAGACGACGGCTGGGATGATCTGAGGAGCATAAGGCCGGAGAACACGTATTCCCCCCGAGAGGATTGCCTGGGTTAAAGTAATGGGTGAACGCAACACAGCGGATGCCATTCGAGAAGCCATCGCCATAATTCCTGTATTCTCTTGGTCTTTGGGACTGGAATTGCTAACGGTTGTTGTCGCCATGATTTGGGATTGCTTCTGGTGCGAGAGAGTGGCAGAATGATGAGCCGGTAGGATATCAAGGAGAAGAGTAGCGTGGATTGAGCATAGCAGGGCCAGCTGCCTGGTGTTTCTCAACTGAGAAGGCGATATGCAGGATAGAGTCCCGAATGAACGTTTCCTTGGATGAAGTTCACGTGCCTGGACGAATTTATGTAACGCGTGGCGCACACTTCGCCAAACTGTTGCTCTCATCTCCCATGTCGACCTCTTCTGTTCAGGACGAAAATATCAAGGATCTCCTAGGCTTAAATCCTTTGTCATCTCTGTTGCGCGACTACATCGCGTCACTGTCATCTCTGGTCGGCAGGACGGACGAGACGAAGCCAGAAATCAAACCATATTCGGACGCTGTCTACTTCAACTACTACCCTCTTGGCATAAGTCTTCTATTCTCTCCACAAAATGGGTACAAGCCAAAAGCGGGACAGGAGTTGAGGGAAGAAAATCTTGTCCTAGACAGCATCGATGTGTACAACGTCCCGAAGTCCTCAGCTTCCATCCCTAAAGGACCCTCGTCACGCACTGCCGAGCTGGCGTTTAAAACGTTTCCTCAGACGCCATTATCGCTTGTACTTACTGCAGAGGTCAAGGACAAGGATGGAAACCTTGTTCCCAGGCCCCCGAAGCTCGATGTCACACCCGATACCTCTGGGAAGGACTTTGTGAAGACGCTAGGCGAACCAGATCGGAAAGGCGGAGGGGCTGGCCCATCTTCCGGATCTATCGAGATATGGTGCGAGTGGTCCAAGGATGGTATCATGGTCGAGTTTGGCGGCGATGAAGCCAAAGGACCTCAGGCATGGGAGAGGGGGAAGGATGCTGTTTGGAAAGTAATTACTATCTTCTCTCCTGGCTCGAAAGACGCGTGAAAATGGGAGAGGTACACATGCTTCTGGGGATGGTGTTTGTGAGAAGAGAGAAATGGGAGAACAGGTCTTGGATAGCTTGGGATTTCCAGTGGATTGCTTGATCCATGTGGTGCTGCGTGTTGCT
>JASFDD010000119.1:0-27295 GCA_036937055.1 Nidula microcarpa | reverse complement strand
GCCTTGGCACCATTACCCTCTACATCAAGCACTTCAAGAACGAAACTGGCGTCGAGCGTATCGACATCGACCAAACAATTACTGGCGGAATTCCAGGCACGACCGAGAACCGGACGCTTGACTGGGCGGAAAGAGCTCACGAAGACCATCTTTTCGGTGCCGTCGTTGGAAAGTCTCGCCGTGTTAAAGTTGATGAGCTGGAGGAAAAATACCTGAAAGAAGGATGGAGTGCTGACACGGTGGAGCGTGGTCTCGTCCAGTCATACGTCGAAAGTGATACCCCCAAGAGTGGAACGTCATGGATCGCCAATCAGGTACTCGTCAATCATCTTTGGCTCCTTGTTGATGTATTTTGCTTATCATGTTCACAGACATGGGGTATCGAAGAAACTGAAAAGGATGGGAGAAGATACGTCCGACATGTCAAGTTCACTGGACCGAAGGGGGAAGATATTGAAGCTCGACTTGTCTACGACTACCGTACGTTTTTCTCAATAACACGTGTTTATTTTGATGCTCTAACGAATATTTACAGAAGGTTCTTCGTAAATGGAATTACTCCAGCCGTGTCTGGTCTGTACAGTACATACTTTTAAATCATAAACAGATGCTGTATTTTTGTGTTATCTTATCTGATAGCGAAGCCTTTTCCCTTCAATTATCGGCACCCTGAAGCTGTTGCCTATTTTGGTAATGATATTACTAATAACTGTAATGGACACGGCAGACACGCGGCACAACAGTGGTACGCATGGGTGCTCGTGTGCCCAACCTGACCCGCTTTGAAATGGTGGTTACCATCGGGGTCAAGCTTGATTTCAAACCACCTGCTTCCCATGCACACTCCCGCCGGCATGGAAGACAGTGTAGCGTCGAGTGCTGCGTCTGCCTCCTCAACCCGCAAGGTTGTCGACCAAGATGGCTCCCTGTTCAGCTTAACTCGAGGCTTGGAGCTGGAGGAGCTCACACCCGCGGTCCGGGAAGACGAAGCCGACGTTCCCCAGCAGCATGGATCGTGGCTGTCGCGCACTTCTAGACGATTTGCGAGTAATTATCCTCGAGCTCATTTTCAGTTGCAAAGAGTAGCAGCTTATATCAAAGGGCCGCGACCACGGACTGAACTACCTCGTACGTCTTAATTACTTTCACCTGCCCATTATTACTTAAGAGCACCAAGCACCAAAGCCATTACTGGACATTAACGCTGACATTCATCGGCGACGTGTTGTGATGCCTATCGAGTCCAGCATCATCAAGCACACTCGATTTCTCACCAATCCATGGTTGCTTGTGCTGCTTGTTCCTGTGTACATCATCGGATTCGCATTTTTCTCCCGATCCCAGTCCTTTCTTACCCCTGCCGACTCGTTTATTTCATGCACCTCAACTTATTGGCTCGCCAATAATGGCTGTGGGCTCAACGGAGAACTATGTGGGCCATTCGACGAGTCGGTATTCCAATTCCGTTGTCCGGCACAATGCAGCGGCGTTATATTGCAGAATCCACGCACAGTCGGAAACGAGGAAATCGCCTTCCGGCCCTTACTTGTTGGTGGGGGCGATTCAAATGGGACCTACAGAGGAGACAGCTTCATCTGTGCTGCCGCGATACAAGCGTGTGTTTCTGTCCCACGCCATGATTTATTTCCTGGCTAACTTTAGCTATTGTTATTTTTAGAGGTGTTATTTCCAACTCTCGAGGAGGATGTGGAACGCTACAGCTCCTCGGAAATTTCACTAATTTCATCCCAACGTCGGCAAACGGCCTCACGTCGATCGGCTTCCAATCCGTCTTCCCCGTGTCGTACAATTTCCTCGGCAGCAGTTCCTTTGGGCAATGCGATGACCTTCGGAACGGCGCGCTTGCCTTCAACATCCTGATCACCTGTCTCCTGTTCGTCGTCCTCCGCCCTAAACCTATCATTCTTTATTGGTGTCTCGTGTGCATTGGATTTTGGCACATTGCGCTCTTTTCACAACCACAAGGCCCTCCTCCCAAACTAGACGTCGCCTTCGGCACGTTCCTACCCGTCCTATTCATAGCCTACGGCTTCTGGCGAGTCGCTTTCCGATTTGTGTTACCTTATTTCTCAAATGCACCACTGGAAGCTTGTATTTTGTATCTGGGGCCATTTTGGGTGGGCGTTCTCAACAATCTTACTTTCGACAAACTCCCTATCAGCCGCCTGACTGCTTCCGATATTTCAAAACGGTCTGGAGCTATTACATCCCTGGTTGTCATCATTGTAATTGTGGCGATACTCGCGATTAACCAGATGCGCGTTGCGCGGCATACGGGCTGGCTTTCGCATTATTTAGGGTGGTATATCTCGGGCGGCCTTGTTCTTCTTGTCCTGGCTTTTCTACCTGGCTTAGAGCTACGGCTTCATCATTACATATTGGCCATGATAGGCTTACCTGCAACAGCCTTTCCTACCCGGCTGTCGGCTCTTTACCAAGGCCTCCTACTTGGATTATTTCTGAATGGCGCGGCCGGCTTCGGCTTAGATTCGATCCTACAAACAGCTGCGGAGGTGGGTTTTTGCTTACTCGCATATAGTGCGCTGTTCACACTAAAGTGATTTATAGCTCCAGGGAGATGCTGCTGTGGGATCTGCTTTGCCCTCGTTCGTGACCAACTCAACGAATTACAACGCATCTATATCCCTGGCGAATCAGACGATTTTCTGGGACGCACTTCCCGATGACTCCAGGGACGGTTTTGCACTGTTGGTAGATGATATTCAGAGATACGCCGGGCCAGCTCTTAATTTCTCTCTCACTGCTTTTAACGCGACCGTGCCACATTTCTTCAGACTTGCTGTACGTTTTCACTTTGTTGGCCCATTTTTGTCTCGTTACTGACTATTTCCCCTCCCCCACCCAGTACACATCTGGGTCACAGACAGCTGACTTCACGATGCCTGCCACGCTATGGCCCAATGGGACATGGGTAGATCCACTTCCCGGATCCTCTTTTTAGAATTCTGTTACGGCTTCCTGGTTATAGCTGACGGACATGTGTTAGATTCATCTGTAAACTAAGCATGTATACATACTTGCAATCGGATAGAATAATTAGGTATCAATACCGACGTACTGTTTCCTCCTAGCCACGGTGTCTACGAACACTGCTATGTACTTGCATTGTACTTCACTTTCTTACAATAACTGTTAGTTTTTGTACACTACTTTCTATGGACTTTCTCCAGCGTGTGTAAAGCATTGCTGCGTAAGGACTTCGCGAAGTACTGAATATTGATTCTAAATATAAATAGGCTCCTTCTGAATCGATTGTTCGCAAGAATTGAAGCACTGACTATTGCCCAAAATCCTTCACTACGTACAACAGCAAGGACAGCGAACAGCATGGTGGTGCCAGTGTATAAGTTACAAACGTAGTTACATTTTTCGCGTCTTATATACAAGCTTTGTCATGGAAGCTAGTTCAAAAGCCACCAACGTTCCTCTTCTTTCCGTCCACTTCCAATTTCATCTAATCTCCACTTCTACCTCATTTGGCATATACCAGAGGCATATAAGCCATTCATTCACTGTGAGCGTCTTACCTTCAAGAGCACGGCACCCAACTCAGCAGTGTAATCCTACAGTGAGCTCTGACGCGTTCCTAACATATCGGCTCGAGGAATTGAATTGGACGTTTGGCAAGACCTACCTACGCGATGTCTTGTTCCTCGACATTCTCTGGGATCTCTGTAGATCATGCTCGCCACATAGAAGTCCCCGAGACATGGGAGTGGGAACCTCGTTCTACGGATGCTGCTGCGTGGGAAGCACCTATCCAAGAAGCCCCCCCACTATCGA
Organism: Nidula microcarpa; assembly: GCA_036937055.1. Taxonomy (NCBI): domain Eukaryota; kingdom Fungi; phylum Basidiomycota; class Agaricomycetes; order Agaricales; family Nidulariaceae; genus Nidula; species Nidula microcarpa. The sequence goes on along the minus strand of JASFDD010000119.1, from coordinate 23,470 downwards.
TCGACGAGATGAAGACGAGGGAGCAGCGGATGCATGTTGATCACGTCTATGACATGGTCCCATTCTGGATTAGAGGCGTAGAAGCGGCGAAAAAGGGTGAGGTGCTAAGGCTGGAGGAGTTCCTCGAGACTTTGTGGGAGAGTCGAGATGCATGGTCGAATGCAGGAAGTGCTTGGAGAGAGGGCTTAAATGGAGGAGGAGGAGTCACTGGATGGGGAGAGAATCCCGGGGTGGATGGCTGGGGTGCGATCGGAGGTGACAATGATTGGGGAAGAGATGTCGGGGATAATGGGTGGGGGGTGAGTGGTACAAATGGATGGCTGGACGAGACCACGTCACCAGGACGCGAGGCAGCACCGGCTGCATCTTGCAAACGCCAGAGTCTACGACGACCAGAGGGGAATAACAAACGGCAGGATTTCGCGCGTAAAGGAGGCACGAAACAAGGGAATCGAGGAGGTGGGCGAAATGCACACGCCTTCGTCGAGGACGTGGTTGCGCAACAAGCCATGGACGATCGTCGCAAAAACCAGATGCACTCATTCTACGACGTCTGTATCTTGAACGTGCTATTCGATGTCATATTGACAAATTTCTACAGATGCCTACCGATGAGAAGGTGAAGAAAATCGATGAAGTTATACGTGCTCTCCGCTCAACTTAATTATTACGATGTGTTTCTACTACTAACATTTGTTGTGACCGTCGAGTCTAGATCCATTCTCTTCGTCCGCCTCCATACATACATGTGGTTTTCTTTGTGATACACGATACTGTATAGGACTAATCCTATGTACATACCATAATACTGCCTGACACGACTGCTTTCAAGGTAAACTTGCAAAACCGTTTGAAGAAGTTGGTAAATAAGATGCTAGGCCGGCGGTAATCTGGCGGCGATGTCACCTGCGTGACGTCCTATAAGTTAGTCACTGTCTCCCCACTTTAGCACAGCCACCGGAAGGCTGACATCATAACGATCGGCACTCTATTATTAGGACTCAAGAAATGCCTCCAGTTCCCCGATATCGTCAATGGCAATGAGAATATTATGCACCACCACCATCATAAATACCACATTAATGATACTATAAACCCCACAAAATCACTTCCCTAATTTTGGGCATGCTGTAGCTACTGCTTATTCATAAACATATTATCTACCACGAAGCAAAAATTGTATTCTGTTTAAGAAAGTCCAGCTTTCACCGTCTCCTCTTCCGAAGAATTGTGGGATACGGCCCTGAATTCCATAACGTGACTTCGGGGGCGTTCCATTTGCCGTCTTTGGAAAAACGTTTCCGCACATCCATATGCCACAGTGCGACTTCAGAGCCATCTCACTTCTCTACAAACACCGCAGAATGGCTTGAAAACCCCTCGGAATGGAACATTCCTCAGCTAGATGTCACTGAGTGGTCTGAAAAGGTCCCGAGACGAATGACAAAATAGTAAGATCATGGCTCAAGGGCATTAAAGCGTGATCGAAGTTTGGCTCGCTTGGCCCACAGTACACCGAGAAGGTCGTCCAGAAGGTTCCGCAAGGGACGCAACTGGTCCTGGGGGAGAAAACAGCCTATTTTGCAAAGCGCAACGATTCTCACCTGACAGCGGAAGTACAGGAGATAAGCATCCGAAAATGCGGATACTAGTTCGTAACTGTGGACACTATGACGCACGTTATGCATATCATTTCTATATAAACCCAGATGTATTACATGAGAGCACAAATATTCTCTTTCTAAAATGTCCACACCTGTCAATGAGATGCCCCTTCCTTACGGATGGGTAAAGCAATTCGACCCACAATCCTCGCATGATTTCTACGTGAGCATTCCACTGCTGTTCGATAGCTTGTCTCAATCACTGAACATAGTTGTACAGGTCGACACCAAGGCCAACCCGCCCCGCGCGATATGGGTCCATCCTTTCGAGGACCAACAGTTTCTCAAGGAGCATCCCGATGTACGGGAGAAGATGACGAGTAGAAGACCAGCCAGTTCCATGCAGTCTCCACCCCCGTACGAGTCACGTCGCCACTCTTATGGCGGGCGTCCTAGCACCCCAGAAGCCACTCCATCATCAGGAGCTGCAGGTTCCTCCAAAGGGGCACATAAACGGGGATTCCTTGGCAAGCTCAAAGATAAAGCTATCGCAAACATCGAGGAGAAGCAGAGACGGCAACAGGCAATGGTAAGATTCGCATGAATTCTTACCGGAAACTATGTACTAAGGAGCATTCTATCATACAGTTGGAGCAACAACGTATGTATAGAGTAAACCAGCCCAGCTATGCACAACAGTACGCGGCACCCCAAAGCGCGTATCCTCAGCGAATGGGAATGGGAGGTATGAGCGGTCGAGGTGGCGGGATGGGCGGGACGGGCGGGATGGCTCTGCCGCTTGTTGGAGGTCTGGCTGGTGGACTTCTTCTGGGTGACATGATGGACGGTGGATTCAACGATGGAGGCGGCTTCGGAGGGGGAGGCGGCGATTTCATGGGTGGCGGCGGGGGGGGTGGAGGATTCTAGTCAGGAGTGAACGTAATGTGGTTGTGGTCCTCGTCAAGCCCTTTGTAGTATATGTACAGTACTACCGTTGGTGCAAACCCTTGAGCTTGTAATAATAGTTTGGACCGTGTGAATATTGCTTGTGAATGAAACTGCTGCTGTGCGCGCTCAGGGTGTACGCTGGCCGACGACGCGGCTCGCAGAGTTACTATTAGAGCCATAGAGCATCTTATTCAAGTACTCGTATTCAAGGCACTGCTGCTTATAGACCACCTCTTTTACACATGGCACCTCCCTTGCCCTCGTCTCTGAGCCCTCACATATGTATTCTGCCATCCCCAGATCTCACTCGCCTTCTGCAATCCTCCTCGCTGCCACCTCTGCCTAGTATTCTACAGTCGTTTTCGCCCCTTCCTCAAGGTACTTATTTAGCTAGCGTCTCGTTTAACACCCCCTGATTCTTTATATCTACTCAGTGACAACCCGATCCACTTCTCTCGCGTCGATACCCCATGCTTCTTTCGCACTAAGGTTTTCAGACTTGACTGAAATCGAGGATGCTTGCCGCGAAGAAGAAGAGCAGCGTGCAGTTCGCACTATGGATTGGATGGCTGCCCGCATCAGCAAACGATGCCGCAAGTGGGTCGAGGACGCGGAGAGAGGTGGAGATGAGGCAGTGAGGACTCCTTGGTGGGATGAACTCAGGAGATGCGCGGAAGGTGATCATGTTCCTTCCAAAACGGAGGGGTGGAATCATCCTGTAGCCAGTGCGTTCCCTGACTTGATCGCTATGCGAAAAGCCTGACAGTTCTGGATTTATATAGTTATTCTGGCTGTATCTACGACCGCGCCAAACCCTCTCCAGGCCATCTCCGCCCTCCATTCGCGGGCCATACAGCTTCCTGCATGGGTTGATCCCAACATCCTTCGATATACTCTTATTATACATCCCAGGAATTCGCCTCTCTCCGATGAAGAGTATGTCACATTCTCAAAGCAGTCATCTTGATATCCTTAATACCTCCCTTAGAGCTGGTGCACTTTTCAATGCCGTCAAGAAGCAATTTGGATTACATGCATATCTCTTGCCTCTCAATCTACCGTCCCCTCCGCCTCCTCCTGTTCCGGTCCCTGCACTCATGCCCCGCCTACCTCCTCCGCCTGCTCCTGACTCGTCAAATGCTAACAACACTGACTCAGTACCCGATACTCCAAATCAACCGGGAAGCCCGATGTCTGCTCCCAACGTCCTGAACACCCTACGGATGGAACAGAACGATATACAACAGACCGCCCGCTTTACACGCGAATTCCTCGTTATGAGCTTGATCCCATGGATGGAGAAATGCGTTCTGGAGTGGAATGAATCAGTTAGCATCTTTACCCTCTAATCATTACCAACCTTACTGACGGGTCCTCTAGTTTTCTTCTACCCGAAGGCTACCTTCCCGGTTGTTCTCGTCCACTCGCCGCCTGTTTGGATCGCCTTCACCATCACCTGCACCGACACATAACCCTTCATCTTCTGTTTCGTCTCTTCCAGGACGACCGACCCAATATACATCCGGGAACACAGGCGGCCTCGCTCCTCCGTCACCGCAACGTCGCTTAGCCGAGTTTGCAACCATCTTAGGCGACGTTAAACTGGCAATTACTGTCTGGGAAGCACTACGGAAAGAAAGCAAGGGTGGATCGGTAACTATTTCTATGTCCTTCTTTGCCCATATAGTACTCAATAATACTTAGGACATGATTCCGCTCTTATCAGCTCCCTCCCCAGCCATGCAACTGCACGCATTGAATGCTTTATCAATCATTCATCCTGCTTCCAAGGACCTTCCTCCTCATGCGCAAGTCCTTGCCCTTCTTTATGCCGTACGCTGGGAAGCTGGTATATCCTCGGCCGAGTTCTTAAGTAGTGCGTTAGAAGGTGACCGATGGCTGGTATGGGCTGCTGGTAATGTCCGTCATGGCACAATCTCTCATAATAATAAAAATGGCTGATCGTAAATTCAAGGCAGAAGAAGCACCTTCTGCCCTCCTCCTAGCTCAAGCTGCGCTATTAAGCACCAAAAGAGACGCCAGAAGAAGAGCCGCACTGTTATATGTTTCCGCTGCCAATAGATTAGAGAAATGCGGTATTGTAAGTCTTTAGCTCAATCCTCCCAGAGATTAAACTAAAGACAAGGTTTCTTAGAAACCGCTGACGATGTACTTTCTGCGAAGGGCACAGGATCTTTACAACGTTCAGCCAACTAAAAGTTTGTCGCCGTCCTTCTGGGAGGCGGAAGGAATATCTCCTATGGACGTGAAAGGATTTGATGCGATTATGTCTGGCATAGAGCATCCGTTAGGTGCGGTCACTCTCTTCAGTCTTCTTTTCAAATCTCTCATATTCGCGCTATAGGCAGATTGTTATATACCACCGGAGATGTTGCAGCGGCAGTGCGATTTTTCCTGGGTCTTCTTAGAGGCTCCTCGGGGCCATCAGTACAAATGGCCGCAGCAGGGAATGATGCTGCTGATGTAGAAATGAGTATCCAAGGGAATGATCAAGTCTTCTTGGATGATTTTAGAGTTGCTTTCGCTGTGAGTAATCTCCTTTCTTCTTATGGGATGTATTTGTACTAAGAAATGTGACAGCACTTTAAATCAATAGAGCCAGAGAAAAGCAATCCGGCAGATTTCCAGCTTCCTTTCAAGCTCTGCGTCGAACGTCAAACAAAGTTAAGATTTCTTAGCGACACCACCAATGGACAGTCCGAAATCTGGGGAAAACGTGAGGAAGATTGGAAGAGTTTCTGGAAATCGAGAGGATCGAAGGAAAACATTGCGAAGAGCGGTAGAACCTCAACCGATGGTAGGAAGTGTTCTCTCTTATTCTTTATATCGGTAACTAATGGCATGGTATAGAACTATTCTGGGTAGATCTTGCCCTGCGAAATCCTCTGGATACTGAAGTAAACCTTTCCAATTTGACGCTAGCTGTGGAAGAAGCGAAACGTCGGGACCCATCATCCTCCGACTCACCTTTTGAAGTCGAGGTCATAGGCAATGTCGTGTTGGGTGCACGCGAATCGCGCACAGTGAGTCTGACACCCACATGAGCTATGTATCTGGAAGGTGCTGACTTTAAATAGATACCTATATCCCTAAGATCAAGGTCGCCTGGCTCATTGGTCGTTACCCATGCGAAATATGACTTTTTGTCGCTTCTTCCCTCGACAGAGTCATTGGCTTCTCGTGGCCACAGACTGCATGATACTCTTGCGCAACGGCTGAAACCCACATATGCCCCCGATATTCTCATGACGGTTGAAGTAGTGCATGCCAGCCACAAGCTTCTCGCCAACTTCGTGCAAGATGGTCAACTCGTCCTAGTTCAAGGAGAGAACAAAACTATGACCCTTTGGCTTTTGAACGTTGGCTCGGAGCCGATAAAGGAGATCTGGATGGTAGCTGGACCGGACGATGAGATCTGGGTTGGAAAAGAAGCTGAGGAATTCAACAGTAAGCACGGATATTCCATGATAAGAAAGCTTTCCTCATTCTTTTTGCAGCTTCCTCGGAGAGTGAGAAATTGCAGTCGTGCAATTCACTAAGACCTCAACAACCAATTCACATACCAATATCTACTTCCAACGGCTCTTCGACACTTGCGCCCGGGGAGGGCGCGGAAATCCCTATCACCCTTCATACTGAACACGTTGGGCTTCAAGAGTTGTCTCTCCTTTTTGTATTCCGAGAGGTATGTATCTGTTCATTGAGTTTACCGCCTTCAACCCATATGGCTCTTAGAACCAGTCCGAGCAATTTCGCTCTGTCCGATTATCGCGAACCTACGAAGCGCAGCCACTTCTACACGCCTCTGCCACCGCTGAACCATCGCAGTCTCTGGATCATATGTATTTCCTAGACATTGTTTTGACCAACTTGTCCTCTACTTCCGTCGACGTCACTCAAGTGATGACCGTCAGTCCACTTTGGAGATGTACGTCTGCGAAAGAAGACGGTGACCGGTCAGTTACTCAATACTCGCGTGTGAATGAATATTGAAACCTTTTCAGGTACTCTATACCTCCATCCCAGTGTTCGCATGTTTTGCTTGGTGCCGATCGCTGGACAGAAGGCTCTGGTTCCAAGGAGACTGTGGATTTTGTTTCAGGAAAGCTCAGTGATGTCCTTCATGGAAGATCTATCACGGCATCAGATCCACCACCTATCGACCTCCTTTGTAGCCATGTAACGGGGGTGGGTTTCCGCTTATCTCTCTGCCACGCAAAGCCCTCACCGATACTGAACATCTTCTAGACATCTCGGTCCAAATCTACGTATTCACCAAAGCTTCAATACTTTATTCATGCCGGTCGGCGGAACTATACATCTCAAAGCGTTGCCCGAATACATCCTTATATTCCAGCCTCCTCACACGCAGATATTTTCCCATTATATAACCCTGCATCTGTGGACGTAGTAGTATTCTGGGAAATTCCGTCGCAGAGACGTTCAGGACATCTCAACGTCTTGGGCATTTCTCTTGGGGCTGGACATGCTGCTTTGCAGGACATTATCGATGAAGCAGCAAGTGCGAAGGTGAAGCGCAGTATGTATGCTGAGACGCGGCGAGAAAACATGGAGGTCCTTGATGCCATTCGTGGGAGCGAATGGAACACGGAAATGAATCCTATTTCTGTGACACTTCAGCAAGCAGATACAGTGACACACGATTTCTCGAAAGGGTTTGTTCACATTTATTATTGCAGTGTCTTCTTTTACTTATTTGCATAATTTCCAGTCCTTGTCAAATTCCTGTGACGTTCATCCTCCGGAACTACTCGTTGACCCAAACTACTCGGTTCACGCTGCACCTGAATACTAACCCAACCGTGTACCCACTGTCCTCGTATGTGTTCCCGCACTATGCCAAATTATGTACTCAACGCTCACATGTATTTATACAGTAATTTGCTTCCCCCTCCATACTCAGGCAGGCTAACATTCCGCGGTTCGATACCGCCCTCAGAAGCAAGTACGCTTCGACCGAAGCTTTGGATAACTCGTCAGGGTGCTTACGGCTTGGGTGGCTGGACCCTAGAGACTCAAATAGGAGAGGTACCGACATCTCCACCAGCTGCATCGGGTGTTGCGAATAGAGTACGTCGATATCTACAGGAGCCTCTTCCAACGGATCGTACGTGCCTTATGGTATGCGATTCCCGGATATCATAAAACATATTACTGTACCTATACTGATGCATATAGTACTACGATAATAAATATAGACAGATAAACAACGCGTTGGCGACTGCTGGTGCCTATCTATGCTTGCTTCCCATCCCGCTTCTCCTTTTCCAGTTTCTCCTTCTTGATTTGTGCCAGACGCAACTGCTTCACCCGCGTGTTGAAATATGTCTGCAGAAGACAAATGAGCAAGAAAGCAGGATCACTATGGTCATTGAATACGCACTCCCATCACAAATTGGATGGCGTTGAAGAAAGGCACCCAGAGCTAACAATGTCACGTTAGTAAATCGTGTATCGGGGTGGTTCTTTCTTACCTCCATAGGAACAAATGCCTGGGCAATTGTCAGGGAGAGCGGAGATACCACCCAGGAGATCTATAGCTCCGTCAGCACTGCAGAAGAATACAGACAAGAATATACACACCCGGATGACAGAGAAGAATCCCGCTTTTACTGTGTTGACAACTTCATCAACAGATTTAGCGCCATTGATGATGGCCATAGACGCCAGGTAAGCTGTTCAAACATGGGAGAACTGAGTGAAAACTCGCATAGCGGCTGGTATTTCTACAAACCAGACGTTTGGATGGGGGAAACCAACAGATTGTTGGCTAGAATCTGTGCGATCTTGGCCCCTGTTGATGTCTTCCCAGCAAAAGCTTTCTGCAGTGCGCCTACGAGGTAGTGGCTCAAGGGTGCAGACACTAGGAATCCGTACAAGGCCATCTTAATGGCTTTCATGTCGACATGAGCGCGAGCCAATGCGCGCACTGCAGCTGGGGAGTCCTTTGATGGCTGCTTCACAGGCACGCGTGCGAGGTTGCTGCCCAGGACTTCCTGGAGAAAGCAGAGTGTACCTGATCAACAGGGGTAGGCGTAAGCTATGAGACTGGTGTGAATGGCAATACACGTATGCACCAGTTGTAATTGCCTTGGTGCGCAGGGGATTGAGGGCCAACTGGGTGAGGTACTTTACGAGAAGGGGATGCGCGTTTTTGGCTACCGGTGTCGCGCTCATTGTGAGTGTTCGAGAGATTCTCAGAGAAGCTAAGGAGGAGTGCGCAGGATGTTGAGATGGACAGCAAAGAACAGTGTGCGCGCTATGAAGGATGATTTATATGCAGGCATAATGATGGCCAGCTGACGACTATATTAAGTCGGACAGCAGCTTCCCGGATGCCGGTCTTTAGATCTGTCCGATCAAGGTTCGGTCCAGGGCCGTTACTCCAGCCTTCCCTAGACACTGAAGACGACACACGACATACGTACTCTCCCTCGACTACCGGACACGATGACCTCCAAAAATGCAATCGTGTTGCAGGTATAACCAGGATATAAAAGTAGTCTATGTAGGTAAATAAGATTAAAACCGTGGTCGCCCTCGCCATCAACCTATCACTGCCGCCCCTTGACCCTACAGCCGCATTTTCAGCAATGGTTCCACTCAAGTAGACGAGGTTACTCACCAAATCTTCACGTAGTCAGCGAACGACACCATGCAGATCGTTTGCCAAATACCAAGGCCAATACGAGGCGTAACTCCACGGTACAAGCCCTTGATGCCGTTCTCCTTGTAGATGAATGAGAGCGTGTTCATGATCGTCAGCTTAGCGGGTCGGTTCTTGTTTTCGGTACCCTTAGCCATAGACTGCATTTCAACACGGATAACTTCAATAGGTTGATTCCAGGTGGCCAAAGCACCACCGATCGAGGAAGCCAAAATTTTGTCCATAGCACCGAGGCTGTCGTTTTCACCCTTGCCCCTAATTTTGCGGATGGTACTCTCAGCAAGACGTGCAAAGCCCATACTGGATGGTTGCATGAGCTGTTGTCTACACGGAACAATATTCAATTACACTCACCGGGAACCCCAGTTAGTACATTGGCGGACGGCGACAGCGTTAACACCCTTGTTAACACCAGCAAGACCTTCCCGACGATAGATGTCACCAAAGACAGCCCAGGTTGATGGCGGCTTGGTGCCTGTGGCGGCAGTCTTTTGACGCGTAATTTCAGCGGTCTTCATGCATGTTGTGAAACCTGGCCAAAATTACATCAGAACAAAGTAGCCCCAGAAAGTTGCAGCCGCACTTACCCATAGTAGCATAAGCCTGGGCAACACCGCCAGTCATACCACCGAGTAACCCGGCAAAGGCAGGATTGATGCCCGCTGACAAGCTGGCAGTCTCAACCTCCGACGCGGCGAAAACGAGGACAGCGCCTTTGGTGGAGGCTTCAATCCATGCCTATGAAGGAGCAGGGTTACAAAAACCAAGTATATAGAACTTAGTAAAACGCACCCATGGAATCAGACCCTGGTAGAAGCCAGTGACCCCGCCACGCGCCCAAACACTTTTGCATGCTTGCAACATCGTTTGCGAACGGTTGGCAGCCATTTGGGTCTTCAAGACCTCGAGAGGTTGTCCGAGAGTAGTGACCTGAGGAAAGGTAAGATTCCACGGGGAGAAAGTTCTTCCAAGACGCGACTTGCCTCCTAAAAAAGTGGTGTAAACGTCAGTGAACTGCTGCATGCCCCAAACGACAGAACACGTACAAACTAATACCATTGATAATAGCAAGAGTGTGTGTTTAGAAGAGAATTGAGCATCTGAGCAATGGAAATAAAAGGCACCATGTTCATAATACCACCTGCGAAGACGGTCAGAACGTTACGCGGTGTCACCAGAGCAAACGCGCTCACCGACAGCGATGTTCGACCAACTGACGCCCTTCTGACCAGGTTCTTTTATAACACCCATTGCGTGAATCCGTGTCGAGAGTAGTCCGGAGAAGAAAAAAGGGAAGGAGGGAAGGAAAAAGAGAAAGGAGGAAAGGGTCGACCAACTCGGCTGATTTCAAACAAATAGCTGCTATAAATTTCTTGGGGAAAGTGTGATCGGACGAGATCGGACTTTGGCTGTATGGACCCAAATTCGCACTGCTTTCCCCACCGGGCCCACCCAGAGTAACTCCTGTACACTGGCTCTGAATCCGAGGATCCCACAGCAAGACTACTCCTTATCTATCCCAGCGTTTACAAGCCACCTATGAGCTCTGCACCTGCTGTACGTATCTAAACATGTCCACAAGTATCACGGGCTTCTTGTCAGTTGAGCGGGATGCGGCAAACGGCCGGTACGGATTCAGAAGAAGCCTGCGCTGGTAGAGCGTCGGGACTCGGCCCTAGAATAGCGGAACCCAAGCGGAAATCGTCTGTACAGTGCGGGGAGCAACGGCCGCCGGTGTGGTCGTATACTTTGTTCGCGTCGTGAAGGCTATATTGGTGCAAAGAGGGGTATCTGAATGAATAACTATGTAGTGCTGGACAATGAATGCATGGATCCGGATATAAACGTTATAAACAGTCGGGGGTTTAGGAGAGGTTATTAAGTATGGGCCCATCAGGAAGAAGCAAAGAGCTAGTAATAGTAACTAAGTAGGCATGGTAGAAGAAGCGAGGTTGCAGAGAAATGAAGTCCTTTAGGAGACGAGAAACATTACATTGGTGAGGTAGCCGCGAGTACATTCATGAGGACGTGCTGGTCGTGCTGCGGAAGGTCATCGCCCCGTCAGGTGGATGCCTTGCTGAGTTTATCCGTGAGGGTCTCGACGTCTTCTTTCAATCTATCAGGCAGAAGCAAGCAAATGCAGTCAATAAACAGATTGTGAGCATGATTAAATAAATAAAATACGAAAGATTAGAAGAATCCATAGATCACTGCTAGAGCGCAAACCCCGCCAATGAAAGCCTTCAAACGGAAAAACCGGACATACCGAGTGATTTGCTCCTGGCTCTCATCCTGATCCTGTTCTAGGTACTGGATCTCCATTGCCTTACGGCCAACTTCCTGCTGGAGCTCACCGACTTTTACGTGTGTCCCTTCAAGTTCCTCCTTGAGAGCCTTGATGGCTTTCTCGTGCTCAGCCTGTAGGTCATAGATCTTGAGATTATGCGCCTCGTGCAGACGCTGGAGCTCCTCCTTCGTCACGCCCGGAGATGATGGAGGAGCTGCCCCGTTCCCATTACTCTTCGGGGTCGACTCTTGGGCAGCCAGTGCTGCTCTGGCAGTCGCCAATTCGCCCTGCACATCGGAGAGCTCGATGTAAAGCTCTGATTTCTGTGTCACAAGTCCGTTGATCTCCTTGTTATGATCAGACTGCATCTTGAGAAACTCGTTAGTGTGAGATTCAGACGCCTCCTGTAGCTGCTTGTCATGTTTCTCAGACATCTCGGTGAGGGACTGCTTCGTTAAACTGAGCTGATCGGCTAAGGCAGCCAAATCGTCTTTAGCATTAGCAAGCTCAGTGGTGAGACGAGAGACCTCGGCAGCATGCTCTGGCGAAGTCACGGGCACTGCATCAGCAGCAGCACGAGCCTCATCGCGTTGAATAGTGAGGCTCTGAATCTCTGCACGCGAAGCTTCCAAGGCCGCTTTCGTCTTCGCAAGATCATCCTGGGTAGCCTTAAGTTCCAGATTGAGGTTGTTGATTTGCTTCGTGAGGCCATTGACTTCACTTTCTAAAGCGGATGCATGCTCGGCTTTGAGGGTTTCCAGGGCCGCCTGATTTGCAGCCTTAATCTGATCTATGGTAACATTTGAGCCAGAGCGGAGCGTTTGCAGCTCCTGAGTGTGCACGTCGCCAGCTTCATTCTGAGAGGAGGCATTAGAGACTGGAATATGCTATGCATTAGATTCATACCTTGGCACGTTCAAATGCCTCCTGCAGCAAGGTGTCATGCTCAGCTTTCACGGCAGCTACCTTGGCATCGTAATGAGCTTCCTGGCCCTGTAAAAATAGTCAGTAACAGCCTTACTATTTCAACATGAACCATACTTCTAGTTCGGCCTTGATCTTGTCGATCTGTTCGGCAAGTTCAGCATTCTTAGCTGCGAACGACGCTTCGGCTTCCTTCAGCGCAGATGCATGTGCCTCTTCGGCAGCAGCGGAATCGCTCTTTGCTTGTTCATGAGTAGTAACAGAAGCCTGTAATTCGGCTTTAAGTGTTTCGAGGGAAGCGACCACAGCCGAATAGCGTTCCTCCGCTGATACGAGGTCCTCGTCATGCTTCTTCTTCAACTCCTCTAATTCAGAAGCACGTTCGACCGCTTTGGTTGTCGCTTCATCGGCAGCGAGCTGTATTGCAGCAGATGCTTTTGCCAGCTCCTCCTCCAGCGATTTAATCCGAGCCTGCAACTGGTCGCGTTCATCTTCCAAAGATTCCTGTACCTCCTTGATCTCAAGAATCTCAATCTCAAGCTCTGAGAGTTTGTTGGCTGTCTCCTCTTTCTCAGACTTGAAGGTCGAAACTTGATCTCGGAGGGTCTCTGCTTCAGCAGTCTTGCTCTCGAGATCGGCGATTCTCGTTTGAGCTTCATCCAGAGCAGTGGCATGTGTGGCTTTCAAAGCCTCAGTCTCCTCTGCAATAGTCTTGAGGTTAGCCTGAGCTTTCAAGAGAGCTTCGTGTTCAATGGCAGCAGCGGCGGCAGCGTCAGAGCTCGCTGTCGTGTGGCTGGCTTGCAAAGTCTCCAAATTGGCCCTTGCTTCCACAACCTCTCCTTCCAGTTCTTTGATTTGTACTTGGAGTTTCTGAACAAGATCATTTGAACCGAGAGTAGTCGATTTCACATTGTCGAGCTTGACACATATTTAGTGCCATGACCGCCCCGGAACGGACTGAATACATACCTGTTTCTGGACATCTTCAAACAGTGAATGACGGCTGTCAAGCTCAGCTTGCAACTTCTCGAGGGCATCTGTAGCTTCTTGAAGTTGTGTTTCAACAGCTGCGCGAGCCGACTCTAACTCAGCAGACCGCGAAGCTTTCGATTCAACGTCTGCCAGAGCTCCATCGAGCGATTCCTTCAGTTTCTCGACTTCTGCCTCAAGCTCAGTCACAGTGTCTGTTTTCGACTTCAACGCTTCTATAGAATCTTTGAGCTATACAGGATGATTAGATGAAATTACAAAACACGCGTCAATGAACACTCACCTGGTTCTGCAGATCTTCTAAGGCTTTCGTGTCTTCCTTCACCTCTCGGATGGAGGAGATAGAGCCGGTAGTCTTAACTCTTCCAGGTGGAGGTACGGCGATTCGAGAAGCGGACGCAGGCTTTGTCGCAGCTGGCGTCTTGGTGGCAGAAGAGATACTTGATCTCGATGTCAGGGGCGCTTTCTTTACACCCTCAGACACAGATGCACGAGGGCGCACTGCCCCAGTTGCAGATTTCGCCGACGCAACAGAACCTGTGGGAGAGGCAACCGACGCACGCAGAGCAGCGGTTGCGGCATCTGCAGGAGGCTTCGTATTGGTTGAAGCCGAGAGTGACTGCCTGGCGGCAGGAGGGGCGGTCGTTCTAGGGGGAACGATGGAGGCACGTCGGGCAGGGGGAGCCGATGTGCGTGATGCCATTGCGGGCTTCGTAGTGGGCGCGGTAGTAGTTGATTTCCTGAGAGCAGGCGCGCCTGTTGCTGAGGAAGGTGCTTTCGCAGCAGCTGAGGCTCCTGATACTGCGGGTTTCGAGACAGCAGACTTGACGGCACCCGATCCAAACGTGCCGGAGTTAATGATCTATTGAAGTCGTTGTCACAGATGAGAGTACAGTAGTATAATCCAGTACTAACCTTTTTCACAAGCGGAGTGGGAGGTCCGCCGTTTGACTTGGTTGCAGTGGGTTTAGTAGGCATAAGCACTTTCGGTTTCACCTTAACGGAAGGTTTACTGGTGTCTGCCTTCACCTCGGACGCGACAGCTTCTGTCTCCTGTGCAGGAGCTGCGTCGTCCACTGTATCCACAGCAGGAATGGCCTCCGACTCCGTTTCATTGCCAGCTGCCACGCCCTCCTCGCTCGGTTCAGCATCTACAACGGACGGTTCAGCGTGATTGGACGCATCGTCCTCGTGTTCGCCATGAGGAACTTGAGTCGTGTCACCAGATTCGGAGACAAGCTCTTCGTCCGTAAGGGGTGCTGCTGCAGAAGGCGGGCTCTGCAAATCGACCTCGGACATTGGAGGATAGATAAAAGAGTGGAAGGGGGGAGTCTTGTAGACTAGCCGAAGGGAAGCTTGAGGGAGCCACCACCGACGCCCGCGAGCGAAATTGTTGCGGAAGCCGTAGCCAATCAAGGCAAGACAACAGACGCGACGCGTCAATTTGACAGAAACGTCCGAGCTTCCACTCATTTCATTTTGATTTCATTTTTCATAGTGTCTTTCTTTGAATATATAGATATCGGTGCATTGTTCTTTGTACACTTTCCATAGTATGGTATACGGAAACAAAATAAATGATAGCACAAGGTATCTAATCTAGATTCCATTTCACTTCTGTCCTTCCATTCCTTCCATTCCTTCCATTTGCTTTCAGTTGATCACGGCGAATAAATTGAGCGCATTGAGTGCTGGCTCGTCCAAGGAATTGTGGTTATATGAGAGAACAGCGACCTGTAATGAGCCATTAGCTCGGAAATAGATTGATAACTAGCATAACTAACAGATCCTGGTTCAACATTAAAGTGGGTCCCTGGTTGTGGACTTAGGCTCGGGTATATAGTGGATAAAAATTAATACTCACCAAGGCAGAGATCGAAGTTGATCCAACGAGCTATAAAGACGCGACTGAAGTGACCATGCGCTACAATAAGAACATCCCGAGTGTTGATCCCTTCTTCCTTGTACTGCCTGTGATATTCCCTGACCTGCACAAGGAGTTAGCCCGTATCGACACCATGACGTCAACTTTTTACCTTTCGAATGACTTCATCTACACGAGCCTGCATCTCTTGTACGGATTCTCCGCCGGGACAGCTACCTCGATATGAGGATATAGAACGATATGGCTGGTGGTAGGATCTCACCCATCTTTCCATATGCTCCAGTCAGGGCCCGCCCGCTTCTTGATTTCGGCAGACCTAAGTCCTTCGTATTCGCCTAAGTAGGTAGGCTATTAGTTAGGCTTATACATATAATGGGATATCTTCTCTCGTCCTACCATAATCCCATTCTCTGACTTCCTCTGAAAGGATATGATGGGGAAGTTTTTCAAGGTGTTCAAAGAGTAGATGAAATGTCTTGTGGGCGCGCTGGCGGGGAGAGACATAGACAGTACAAAGATTATCTGGCTCGATGGCAACTGAGGCAAGTTTTTAGAAATTTAAGAAGGGTGTTCTGGCTAGAAAACACTCACGGCCGTTCCCCACCAACCGCGTAGCAACCTTCTTAATCTGCTCCTCGCCATTCGCAGTGAGAAGAATATCTGATCGCCCAGTCTACTCGAGGAGATCAGCACTGTCCCAGGAGATAGGTAGACGAAAGAAAGCCTACATGTCTCCTGCATGATCGATAAGACGGCAGTAAGCGATGAAGTAGAAAACAACACAGACCCATTCAATGACCATTCAGTTTCGCCTGAAATCAATTAGTTCAACGATCGACTCGGGGAATATGATAATAGGACTGCACCATGGCGGATAACGAACAAACGTGGCATGGGGCGCGTGGCAGCCATCGGGGTCAACTAGTAGCCTGGTATGCAACGGCGCTTTATACCAGAACTTGGTGAGAGAACAAAGTTAGTTTGCAGGCTCTTGGCCAAAGCGGATAAGATAAGAGCGAATCCATGATCAGTTTTGCCGTCAAAGCCCGCAGAGGAGGATCAGTCACTGCGCTCGCACAATCAGCACACGGTCACCGACCGTCACCGCAGCCGTGACCTTGAGACGGACCGCGTCAGTCCGCACACGCACAACGTTCACTGCCAACTTGCACGCGAAGTGCGAAGCATAAACTCTGTCTATGCCCACGGCCTTCAATAGCCATGTTCGACGATTGTTAGTATCTGCTTCTAGCTTCAATCCGTTACTCAAATCGAATATGCAGATGTTGAACATGCCACTCCGGCGGGCGCACAGGCGCAGGCCCCTGCTGCATTACCCCAGCTGCAATATCAAGGTTTCGAACCATCACCATATAATGAAGGGGACGCGCGGGCAGAAGCCTCCGACCTACTTCAGGTGCGTGCTCGTGCCTTTACCGTATAACGGCCGGAAACGTCATCTTCTGCTGCAGGACACGGCTTCCGACGTAGAAGTGAACGCGCCCATATTCGACCTCGGAAGGGTGCAATATGCCTTTCCGTCGCGTCTTATATCTATGGTCGTCAGCTCCGACACGCTCGCCATGGCATTCGCCTCGAATGCTTTGGTCCTAATTGAACTCTCCCATGCGGACAACGTCATCACAATCCAGATACCTTCGAAGGATATGTCCATTTACAAGATATTCATGGATCCATCTGGTCGCCATATTATTATAACGTCTACACAGGGGCAGAACTGGTATCTCTTTCGGACATGGAAGAAGCCTCGACTGCTGAAGACCTTCAAGATGGTCATTGAAAGCGTGGCTTGGAACAAGACTGCTCTACTGTCCTCGTCACACGCAACGTCAACTCGGGAGATTCTTATTGGAGCTCGTAATGGGACCATCTACGAGGCGATTCTCGACGCGGAGGAAGACTTCTTCAAGTCCCAGGAGCGGTATCTGCAATCGGTGTTCCAACTGCCCGAAAAACACCCTATTACGGGAATCAAATTCGACTACTTCCCTCCATCTGACCCAAAGAAAGCACTTGTCCTTGTCACCACTCCAACAAGAATATACCAGTTCGTCGGCGCAGTCGATAGAAAGTCTGAAGACGCTAGTCGAGTATTTGGTGGGCTGTTCGCCATTTACCGAGAGACTGCCCCAAGTAGGTCTTTTTTCTTATCTATAATACTGAGCTAACCTTATGAAAGAGATCCTGGAGCTCCCCGGCCAGCTACAACATTCCGAGCTGCAATTCTTTACTCCAAATCCCGACCAAGCTCTTTCCCTGCCCAAACGCATGGCATGGATGACCTGTAGGTCCCGTCGTTTGTCTGATATACAGTTCCTTAACTGTGTCCTATCTAGCGCCTGGCATTTACCATGGATCAATAAACATTGACTCCGCATCTGAAGACCTTATTGACGCTGCGCAGCTTCTGCCATATCCAACATTAGACAACGATGTGGCCGACTTCCCTATATCCTTGGCACTAACGGAGTTCCACTTCATATTACTCTACAAAGACCGAGTAGTCGCCGTTTGTAATCTCGATGACAAGAAGACGTACGAGGAAGTACTACCCATAGTGAGTGCGAGTTTATACACGTCATGTTAGTGAATTAATGCCTTCCTTTTTCAATCCGTTCAGAAACCCAGCGAACATGTCCTTGGTCTCGCAGCCGATCCTGTACGGAAAACCTATTGGGTATATACGGACCAATCTCTATTCGAGCTCGTCGTTAGCAATGAAGACCGAGATGTTTGGAAGATATACCTAGAAAAGGGAGTGTTTGACGTCGCGTTGAAATATACCAAGGTGAGCTATATTATTTGCCACCGTGACTGTGTTGCTGATTTTGACAACGAATAGACTGCCATGCAGCGCGACCGCATCCTTTCTGCTCAAGCTAATAGGCTGTTCGAGGAGCATCGCTACTTCCAGGCTGCCCAATGCTACGCGCAGTGTTCCACTACCTTTGAGGAAGTTGCACTAAAGTTTTTGGACGTTGGTGAACGCGATTCTCTTCGATCCTACTTGATCTCGCGACTGGAGCGGACGCGCAAAACGGTTGGTTTTACTAAAGATTTGTTCACAGGTGTCATAAATTAACCACTATTTACAGGACGTGACTCAACGAATGATGCTTGCTACATGGCTGGTTGAGTTCTACCTCAGCAAATGCAACGAGTTGGACGATATTGTAGCAGCTGAGTCGGTATCACATGACGTGGAGAACCTTCAAGCAGAGCGTACTATTGTCGAAGAAGATTTACGGCAGTTCTTCGAGACTTACAAGGTGAGTCTACCAGGGAGTCCCTTAATGGCACATGGGATGCTAAATAACGTCTAATAGAGCAATCTTGACCGAAATACGGTTTACGAGCTGATTCATGGTCATGGAAGGACTGATATGTACCTCTATTACGCCACCATCATCGGAGACTTCGAGCGGGTCATTGAGCATTGGATCCTCGAGGAACAGTGGTTGAAGGCACTCGAAGTAATCAATCGTCAGGTAACACATTCTTTGCATCTCTACTTTACCGAACACTATTAACCCTATTCACAGCCAGACCTCGAGCTTTACTACCGTTTCGGCCCAACGCTCATGCGTCAAGCACCGAAAGAGACTGTCGATTCATGGATTCGCCAGCCAGCTCTCGATCCCCTCCGGCTTATCCCGTCTCTCCTACAGCTCCAGCAAGCTCCCCGCGATCCATTATCACCCAACCAAGCGATCCGCTACCTCCAGCACCTTATCTTCGAACAGCACAACACCTCCCCGACAATCCATAATCTCCTCATCACGCTCTATGTGTCTCCCTCGTCTCCGCCGGTCTACACTCCCTCTGCCGAGGACGATGGCCCGCTCCTGCGCTTCCTCTCCACTTCCCCCACCGACCCTTTGACTGGGAAACCTTACTATGACCTTGACTATGCACTGCGGATATGCAAGCTCGCGGGGCGGATACAGCCATGCGTGCACATCTACTCGAAGATGGGGCTTTGGGAGAACAGCGTGGAGCTAGCACTGGAGAAGGGTGATTTAGAGCTGGCGAAGATCAATGCGGACATGCCGGAGGACGATCAGCCGTTGAGGAAGAAGCTGTGGTTGAAGATTGCGAGGTATGTGGTGCAAGACAAGAAGGATATCAAGACGTATGTTCTTTTGGTTTGCATCAAGGGGATTGAGGGTTATTGATGCGTCTTACAGGGCTATGCGGTTCCTTGAGAATACAGACCTGCTCAAAATCGAGGATATTCTGCCATTCTTCCCGGACTTTGTGGTCATTGACGATTTCAAGGAAGAGATAGCGCACGCCTTGGAAGGATACTCTTCGCATATTGATACGCTCAAGAGTGAGATGGACGAAGCTACGCGGACCGCAGAAGCGATCAAGCAAGAAATTTCAGCGCTCAAGAACCGTTTCATTACGATTGATGCTGGAGAACAGTGCTCGCGGTGTTCGCATCTTCTGCTCACCAGGCAGTTCTATGTGTTCCCGTGCCACCACGCTTTCCATGCCGACTGCTTGATTGGACTGGTGAGCTTATTTAACTTGCGGTGCCGAGGATTTACTAAATGACTGGGTTTTAGGCAAAGGAATATCTTCCCGCCCATGCTCTGCGAAGGATTATCACTCTTCAAAATGAACTTATGCAGCATACAGGCAAGAGCCAGGTAGCAGGTGCTGGCATTGGGAAGCCTTCGCTTGTGATCTCCAATCCCGCAGCACGACAGCCTGCAACACAGCGTACATTACTGTCAGCGAACTTTGGGACTATCACAAACCCTTTGCATAACGGCGCGCGTGCCGCAAATCTGCTCGGACGAAGCGTTATTTCTGCCGGTGACAAGCTACGGGACTTGATCGTGCCAGACGCCCTTGCAGCAGTCGTATCTGCGCCCACTGCTTGGATACCGGGTATTGGAGGTGCACGAAGGTCCGGAGCCGAGAAAGACGGGGGACAGGCAGTGGAGAAGTTGAGGGCGGAGTTAGAGGATATGTTGGCGAGCAGTTGTCCGCTGTGCGAGAGCGTGGTGGTTGGACTGGATAAGCCGTTCGTGAAGGAAGGCGAGGTGGACACGTCGTGGGCTCTATAGGATATATTCTTAAATTTTTTTTTTCATTACGCGTTAGCAGTAATGTAATCGGGCATCACGGAATGTGAGTGTGGGTATAGATGATATGGTACATGGGTGGAGGTAGGTCAGTGATTGATCTTTTTGGTCCTCCCAGCTTTGCGGCGCAAGCGCTGGGCTTTCCGGGCTCCCATCTATGAATACGGCATCAGCGACGGATGCTGGGCAAGATGGAAGGCAGAGCATACCTGTGCCTTTGCCTCCTCAAGGCGCCTCCTCTCCTCTGCCGCTTTTTTGCGCTCCACTGTGATTGCTCGCCGCCTGTGAAAGAAGATCAGGATGAAAATAGATGAGGCGTTGGAACAGTAGATGGTGACCTCTGGAAGTCGGCCTCCTTCTCCTCCTTGAGCTCTACCTGGAGCTTCTTGATGGCAGCAGCCTTTTTAGTTTTCTCCATGCGTTCCTCCCAGCTCTTGGTCTTGACACCATCTGGGAGATGGGATCGCCTGAAGCAAGGCGTGGGTCAGCGAAAAGAAGGAATGTGATGCGGTGATGCTCACACGGTTGCTGTCTTTTGTATCTTCCAGGGCTTGCCAGAGACGCGGCCGTTGGAGGAGGAGGCGAGGGCGACGGGAGCGTCGAGGGGGGGTTGGGCAGAATCTGCCATGGTGGTGGAGACGAACGTTGGCAGTGGGTAGGCGGACCGGCGATCGACGTGTGACCGAGAACGAGGGTGACGGTGTGACGGGGTCAAAAAAAGACACACGATCATAGAGTACTTGGTCACCGGTCATTTCGCAGAGATTGCGGCAGAACTGGCAGCATCTGTCTGGAATATGAATGAGGTTCATGGAATTAACTGGGTATTAACTGGGTATTAACTGTGCACCAAGTACGCGTATGATATGATAGAACGTGAATTCAAATTGAGGAGATGGAAGTCAGGGCCGCGATGCATTGCGCATGTTTGGAAGGCGAGGATTGACCAGAAGACGCTAGCCCGACCATCTTTCCGCTCGCTACCTGCCATCTTCTTCCCCCTCCCCCCTCAGCGACATGCTGAGGTCCCGCCCCGACCCCGACCCCCGCTCCATCCCCCCTCCCTCCCGCCTCTCCTCCATGTCCGCCCCGGATAACTCCCGCCCGACCTACGCCCCTTACGCCGCTGTCTCACCCACCGTTACTCGGCCCTACGGCTCCCCCTACGCGTACGGTCCCGCGTCTGTCGCCCCCCCAGACGCTCGCTCCACCAGAGACCGCTACGATGACCCCACAGCCAGCATGCTCGACCTCGACGACGACCCCAGGTCCTCTTACGCTCCCTCCGACACTCACGACGACGATAGCGCGAGCTCCTTCTATGGTGACGAAAATGACCAGGAGCCCACCACTCGTCTGAGTTTGCTCGGCCCAAAGATGCGCTTCCATTCACGCGCACCATGGGAGATGGACGAGGCGACCCTCCAGGAAGAGGACGAGGACGAGGAGAGCCCGCGTCCCTTCTTTTCCACGTCTATGTTCACTCGGGGACGGGACTCAGGGCCAAAGAGCCCTGCATCTGGCTCATCCGACAGTCCCAGGGAAAGCACCGCTACCAGACCAAGCGGCGAGTCGTCCAGATCTCAGATTTTCCCAAAGAGATCGTTCGATACTACCTCCTCCAAAATATCATACCCACGAGGCGCCCTTTAGTACGTTGTACGTCCCTGTTGTCTCGGTTTGTTATTGAATTCCGCTTTTCTGCAGCGCTCTGGCCCAGGAGAGCTTGTCGGCTACCTCGCTTGCGCGACAAGATGCAAAGTTCTCTGTCAGTCGCTTACGCTCTGAATCTCCGAGTCGTTCCACCCCCTCTTCCCCCAAGCTCTCGTCCACGCGGCCTACCAACGCCTTTAGATTACCAACGGCGTCCCATGACGGGCAGCAACAACCATCGGACACTTCTTTCCCCAGTGGACGCTCTTCTCCGTCTTCTGAAGAGGGTATTCATCCCTACGCGAATCCTGACCTTGTATTCTCGTATACCACCGAACCTCCACCCCAGTCGTCGCTCCGCTCTACCCTCATCCCCTCCCAAAGCATTGTTCGCACCGATTCCAGCGTCACCGTGACAGAAGCAACCAAGGTTCCTACTCATTCAAGATCGGCAACTCGTTCTACTCTGACCGCTGATACTTCTCCGGTTTCTGTGGCTTCAAAGAAGCGCGTCTCTTCCATTCAGGGAAAGGAGATCTCTAGTCCAGTGTCTGTTCACAGTAGTACGCTTACACACGAGGGTTCTTTATACTCGCGTGACAGCCGTACGTCTATCCCTTCAAGCGTCAACAATTTACCTGGCGTCAACAGCTTGCCAGGTTGGACAGAGCGCGATGTGCCTCCCGCCTTCGGTCTCATCTCTCTTGAGGAAGCTCGTGCACAACGTGCTCACAATAATGCCCTTCAGGTTTCTGTTTCTCTCACCTCCATGTCCACCGTGGCTTCTGGTTCCACCATGCCCTTCCCGAATACGGAAAAGGATTCTTCGGACATGGCTGGCAGCCCTATCAGTGTTTCGTCGAGAACTCGCGCGCGCTCTATAAGTGCCAGTAAAACCAAGACTGCACTGCATGCCATCGTAGGGGCTCCAAAGCTCGATAGGAGAGACTCCGAGCCCGCCGTCCCCGTATATCAGCCAGCCAGCGGTGTTCCTCTAGCCAAGGGCTTGAAGCACAAAAAGAGCGGGCTGATGAGACTTTTAGGGCGAAGCCACGATAAGGAGGAAGCAGTGTCACCTCCGCCTGTACCATCACTATCGGACGAGTATGCTGCCCATAATGCGCAGCACGCGATACGGCCGCCTCGAATATCCTCTCAGCGGGTAGCCGTACCCGGTCTTTCCTTGCACACGCCTGAAGACGACAGCAGTTCTACAGGCTCTCGTACTTCTTCTACGAAGCACATTCCAAGCCCGAAGCGCACACCTCCTCCTCTCTCTATTAACACACAGTCCCACGGCGCTGTCCCCCGCGCTCCCTCGACCTCCAATTCCCAATATAGTCTACAAGCACG